>JAECUM010003161.1:0-141072 GCA_016617855.1 Megalonaias nervosa | reverse complement strand
TATATATATATATATATATATATATATATATATAGTTAACGAGTTTAGAACCCTCCTCCCCCCTTCCCCCCAAAAAATATAAATCCACAAAAAGAGTCGGACTCGTAATACAAGGGTTCCTTGATCGACACCCGCAAAGACCGGCTATCCCAGCCCTGGTCTCCTGCATCGATTTTCCCTTGAGAAAGGCAATGGTCTCCCATTCTCTCCTCATGATATTGCCAATAAATTACTCATAGTGCCTGGAAGACAAAAACACGAACCAAAAACACGACATTCAGACATGCAAAATAAAAAGAATTATTGACGTGTAAAATCTTTTGCCTTTTTTACATATGACTTGAAACTTTTGTTCTGCTTTCATTGTTTACTGTTATGTTTAGCGAAGTGACTACTTGAACTACTGCCTTTAATTTATTTTCATACAAGCTTCTAATTACTCATTGCAAATACGCGTTTCTACCAAGATAAACAGTGTACTTTTTTTTTTTTTAAAAACAATCCTATGCAAAAGACATTTTCATTGGTTATTTTGGCCAGTTGTCATCCAATAAAATTGTTCTTTTCACATTTCCGTTCCCCAGTGCAGTAATGGCGTCGCGTCCGGTGTGATCTTCCTATTGCTAGACTTATTTTTTTGTTTGAAACTACAGTTATGTCTCAAATTGAAAGAGAGTTCGAGGAATATGACCAGAACAGTTTGTGGCCCATTGTATATCAGGTAAATTAAAATCAGTACATAGTTTATTTTTGAAAACGTTTGCCTCTTCGCTCTGTGAGAGGGTGATTTCAACACAGGACAAGTTATCGAAGACCAGTTTCCGGTGCTCTGCTGAGACTGTTCAGCATTTGGTCATACATTTTATATTTGCCAAGTTTTAAAACACATTTGCAACTCAGGGAGCACGAGCACCCCGTCAGTGTTCCACCCTTCCTGTAAGCGAGACATGCTGGTTTCTTAACGAACACTAGGCTGAACAATATGCTTCCTGATTTGTCGGGTCGGAGGGTTTAACAATCATGACAACGGGGAGTCACTAATGTGTATATTCCCGACTATGCATGTTTGGCATCGCGTCCGTTTTCGTGCGTTATTTAACATTTGCTGAAGTATGCAAAGATTTTAGCTCATACAAATAGTCTTTTTGTAATCAGTTTAAACTTCGCTACGATGTCGTTAGCCTCGACGTGCTCGAGGCTACGAAGTGTTCCAATACATTGCAGTGGAGCAAGCAGAACTATTGTCAACGACAAAAAGATAACTTTAGTTAATATTTAATTACAATTATTTTTTTCAGGAAGTTACATTTTCATGTACCTAGGACACAATGCAATTGTACAGTTTGTAAACCCAGTCATTTTGTTAGTCTCCAATTTAGTCTGAATTGTGTGTACATGTTGGTTTATGCTACCAAGTATAAGTTAGATCATACTGCATTAAATAATAGCAAGAGTGAAGCAGAAGCTACTGTTTCATGCAGTACATACCACATCTGGTCTAACCTTTTTTGCATGTCATTTAGGTTTCAGATCGGCATAGAGTAAAGCAATCTACTTTTTAAAAAAAAGGATGATGTGGGTGAAGCTTGTCAAGCATGCCAATTTTAGACTGATGTAATTTTATGACGTCCTGCATTTGCCTAGTTTTTGCTGTTAAACTACAAGAATGGAATCTGGTCTTTCTGAATATTGATTTTGTTAATTTAGACTTGCTGAATATAGATTTTGATACTGAATATGGATAGTCTTAAATGCAGAGATTTGCAAGCCAGATAGTTTGCAGGTTCAATAGCTGTTTTTGGAAAGTATGTCTCATTCAGCGGAAGAGTGGATAAAAATGTTCCAAGGTGGACTGGAGCACTACTTTGTTGAGAGCCAAAATTTATAAGCACTATTCAGGTCAAAATAATTCACAATGTGTTTGTCATGAGAAGTATTTGGAAAGTATTCCAATGTATGGGATGTTTTATACACAACCTTTGCCACCATCCACTGATTTCTGTAAATCAAGATTCAGCATTCAAGTACTTAGTGTGAATACAATAAATATTTACTTGAAAAAATGTTTATTACAACAGGAATTAATGCTATAGAGAGAAACATTACTGATTCTTGTGGGAAAATAATTTGTTGTGCTTTTTTGTGTAATGCTAGATTTAGTGATAAGTTGGTGATGAGCCAAAGTAGACATAGAAATTGTGCTCAGCAGTTTTGTCATCACAGATTTGAGGTGATGCTGAATGACATTAGTGACCCAAAAAAGCACGTAAATGCGGAAAAGTGACAATGCCATGTATCAATATGATTCACGATACACAGCCTACAATACATTATCGATACACACTCACATTGTATGCTCATTATTGATACACACTCTCATTCTGCACATCTAGGGTTACCCTGTTATTCTAGGATGTATTGATGACCTTGTAAATCTTGGGTATGTTGGTGATCCTGTTTTGCATGAAACAGCACATTTCTTGCTGAAATGACATATCCAACTTGCAAACAGATGCTAAATCAAAAACTGATACTGGTGTGTGTGTCTGGCTTTTCATGGACAGATGGAAAAACTCATAAGCGATTCAACAAAATTTAACCCATTTTGTCCTGTTTACCAATTTCAACTGCATTGCCTGATTCCTGAGAAGCAATTCTAAATACATTGTGGTAAAACGGAGCATCATACAGCAGCAGCAGCAGCAGAAATTGTGATGACCTTCACCATGTTTACTAAAAATGTTGTAACATTGTTATTTCTTTTTTAAAGTATATAAAACTATGTATCTCTGAAAAGGTAATAAAATTTGCAACACAGTGCTATATGTTTTATCATTTACCAGTGTACATGCTCACAACTGTATTTTGAAATATGACTTGAAAGGGAAAAAAAAAACTTACCATGATGTTAAGTGAATCTTTTGTTCATGAAGATGAATGAAATACTCCAAATAGTATGCGAATAAAATAAAGATAATTCTATTTCTAGTATTTTGGTCCAAATTTGAAGTTTCTAGCACTGTTAGTTCAAAAGTTATAATAATTTTACAGTCCTACCCACTTATATCGACATCACTTATGTCGACAAGCTGCCTATTTCGACAAAAAAGCAAAGTCCCGGTCCCTTCGTCTGCTGTTACTACCAAAATTGTCATGCTTATGTCGACGTCGAAATAAAAAAATAAACGTACATGTTGACAGAAGCCCTTGGTCTCATCTTGAACAAATCCTTTGTTTTCTAATCATTTATGTCGACGAGCTGCCAGTTCCGACCCATTCTTTGTTCAACAATTAGTTGATCTTGCCGCCAGGCTTTAATTTCCCGCCTAATCATTTATGTCGGCAAGCGGCCAGTTCCGACCTGTACTTTATTCAACAATTAGTTGATCTTGCCGGCAGGCTTTAATGTTGTGGTCAGATTAAAAAAACATGCTTTTATTTGATCCTATAAAGTTGGCAGCTTGCGGCGACTTAAATAAAAGCAATGAAATCTGATCAGTTCTTGCATTTTCCAAAGTGATCGGTGATTCAAACAAGTTCATTGTGCTGTGAAATTTCCTTTTTAACTTTATTTATATTTACGATGGCTACCAACGGCAGTGTAAAACGCAGATTAAAAAAACAGTCTCCGGAAACTAAATATCAGGCTGTTAAGGAAGATGAGGGTGGGGCATCTCGCAAAGATGTCTGTGAAAAATTTTAAATGTATACCACTGGAGCTGACATTGTTACAATATTGTATTGTAAGAATTATTTTCTTTTAATACCTCATTAGCATGTATCAATGTATACAATATTATGCCTTCATTAATCATATCAGCCGCATATCTCTTGTTCGCTTTTATGTACTTTTCACGATGACTTCTGTAACTAAATACACGTACTGTTTAAACCAACTTGTCAACAAGTTTTCATTTCCCTGTGAATAGCCCCATCCCCTTGGTAGCCTCAATAAGATGAGAACAGACTGACCAAAATCTAGGCCAATTTAAGGACATGTACATGAAGCGTGTAAATAACAACTATGCAACCATGTGCTTATGCCGACATTGAATATTAGTGAATGTTTTTCATCTCAGGATGTGACCGATGCAATATTTTATTGTGGATTTTATTACACAAAGGGAACCAAAATGTAATTTGTCAATATACAAGTGTATTTCACACTGGTTTTGTCTTCATGTAATCAAAATTTGCATTGTTTTTTTTCTCAAAGTGTAAATGCTACTCACTGACGACAGGTCACCCCTTACTGACGAATTTAACTTGTATCTTTTTTTCAGACCCCCCCCCCACACTTATCTTGACATCCGCCTATGTCGACAATATTTCCTTGGGCCCGAGGATGTCGACATAAACGGGTAGGACTGTACTAAAATTGGACAACAAAACACCTGGAACAATTTGTTTACTTCACATTCTAGAACATGTACTTCAGCGTGCAGTTTCTAATGAAAACTTGTCACAAATTAATCCTAGAAATCTTTTCAGTAAGATAAAGGTAATTAATCAGTAATTTAATTTTTGTCGAAATTTTGAAGTCCACATCATCACTATGTCAGTAATAACAAATATTACTTTAATGGTGAATAAAAATGTCCACATCACATTGCAAAAACGTACTTCATTTTTACAACTGCCAATTCTACATCAGTTGTTGTCTGAACATCAGCTTTTAAGAGTTTATACACCTAGTAATGTGTTTTCCCTGGCATTTGGTATGAACAGAGACATTGCACTCCCTGCAACCAAATTTTGTCACTCTCTCTCCAGGTTGAGCAGCCAGTGAACATTCATGACAGATTTTTTTCTGTCAAACACTTTTTTCAATGGTATGTTGCACTGTTACTCTGGTAGGCTCTAGAACAAGTGCTGCAGCCTTTCCAGCTGTAGAGTCACCAACAAGAGATGCAGCTAAGTCCTCCAGATAGCTCTGAAATGTTGGCCACATACTTTTGACTTTCTCTGGATTTGTGTCCCGTGCAATCATATACGCATTGTACACCGAAGTTTCCATTAGGTAAAAGAAAATTTGACGCCACCATTTTTTTCACTGGTGATGAAGAAGATAGTACTCAATCATCTGGTCACAGAGATCTACTCCCTTCATATTTTGCTGATAATCCGATAGCATTTTAGGAACTTCAACCTGTTGCTGAACAGCCATACCAAAACGTCTGTTTACAAAGCCACGTGATGATGGGTCATGAAAATTTGACAAGACACAAACAGCTTTTGTATCTTGCCAAACACAAAATGTAAGTTCATCCTTTGTATTCAAGTTTCTTCAGTTTCAGCTGTTTTGGCAGCAACTCTTTTGGCAACCCGTTTCTGTTGTTACGGACCGTTCCACAGGCC
Source organism: Megalonaias nervosa (assembly GCA_016617855.1). Taxonomy (NCBI): domain Eukaryota; kingdom Metazoa; phylum Mollusca; class Bivalvia; order Unionida; family Unionidae; genus Megalonaias; species Megalonaias nervosa. Next base: position 135,714 of record JAECUM010003161.1, on the reverse strand, counting down.
ACCACCCCTCTAGTATGCAAGTCTCTTAATAAATCTGTGCTTGTGTAAAAGTTGTCAAAATAGACTGTCAGATTTTTTCAGAACATGTGTGAGCAGATATTCATTACCACTCTGTAAGCCAGCCCCTTTTCTTGCCCATCTTTTTTGCCGGTGTATACCTGGAATCTGTGCATGTATCCAGTTGAGCTGTCGGCCATATTCCATAGTTTCACCCCCCACCCCCACCCATTTTGTTGGCTTTGCTGGGAGATACTGTCTAAAAGAGAGTCTTCCTTTGAATTTTATCATGCTTTCATCAATAGTTGCATTTGTTTTGTGTATGAAATTTGATGAAAATCTCTGGTCTAAATAATCCAGGTACCATCTAATTTTCTTTAATTTATCTGGTCTTCCCTCTGGCTGAGGCTCTGCAGCTTGTTCTTTGTTGTCATGGAGATGCAAGTATGCCCAAATCAGATCAAATCTGTCACAACACACGATTTTATTGAAAGATGTGACAAATATATACTTATTTTGTTGCCAATAATTATGTCTTGATGGAAGACGAATTATTCCCATGCAAAACATAAGCCTATAAAGGCCTTCATTGTGGGAATATCGACTGGCATCCATCTTGTTGACTTTGGTTGGGGGGGAATTTTTTCTACACTCCTGTTCAGCGTAATGGTTTGTTTCATCAACAGGTTTTTTTCCAGATTAAATCATCCCAAAGTAACTCAGAGTAATGTTGTGCATCTGTTTCTTCTGGGTGTTGAACAGTTGCCCCTTCTATCAATTTAAATCATGGCTGCAACCAACGTGAAAAATCAACCCGGACCCATTCCTCTTGAAAGCCTTCAAAGTCAGCTTCATTCTCCGAATCACTGTCGAAAAGTGCATGAAGCCATGCATCATCTCTTTCATCAACTTGATTCAATTCTAACCCATCATTTAAGTCAATATTATCATCAGAATCATCCAAATCGTCAACTTCAGTGTCGCTACCCTCACTATCAACATCCATGTTTACATCTGAGTTGTTGTCCATCATTTTATTGATCGAATTTCAAGCGAACTATTTCTTTTCCAACCACGTTTTTTTAAAAATTTCACTGCGCATGCATGCTTTAACCATTTCCTGTGTTGGTGAAGAAGTACACAAATATTTGTGATGTATAACACGTGTTTCTAGAGACGCTACACACATACATAGTAGAGTACGACCATAGTCGTATTCAGGATAAAATGGGATACTACGACCACAGGCATATTCAGGATAGAATGAGGTATTACGCCCATAGTCGTATTCAGGATAGAATGAGGTATTACACCCGTAGTAGTATTCAGGATAGAATGAGGTATTACGCCCGTAGTCGTATTCAGGATAGAATGAGGTATTACACCCGTAGTAGTATTCAGGATAGAATGAGGTATTACGCCCGTAGTCGTATTCAGGATAGAATGAGGTATTACGCCCGTAGTCGTATTCAGGATAGAATGAGGTATTACGCCCGTAGTCGTATTCAGGATAGAATGAGGTATTATGCCCGTAGTCGTATTCAGGATAGAATGAGGTATTATGCCTGTAGTCGTATTCAGGATAAAATGAGATATTATGCCCGTAGTCGTATTCAGGATAGAATGAGGTATTATGCCCGTAGTCGTATTCAGGATAAAATGGGTTAAATCAAACACTACTATTGTCAAAATTAACCAATGTAAAAGGTATAGTCTAATGTTGCATCATTAATATGAAATGTAAATATTTAGAGTCCCGGTCTGATCTTTAACCCTTTAGCTATGACTGCTGCATCTAAGCATCACCTGTAAATAGCTCCTGAACCCCACTGACGCAAATATGCAGTGTTGATAAGTCTCATTTACTATCCCAGTGTCGCTTATGTGTGTAAAGTTCAGCAGTACTCGAAACCCCAGTGTCGCATCTATGCAGACGTGACCGCTATGTTAACTAAATGTTGATTGATTGAAAGTAGAGAAGTTTACATATTTTTCATTATCATAACCAATAAGAGGACGGTTTACTTAACATTTTGATACAAGTTTGAAAGCTGAGAGGTTAAATTTAGACACATTGAAATGACTTTCCTGCAATTTACGAAACACGTGTAGTTGAGATAAACAAAGATGGATTCCAGTTCAGATATGAGTGACTTTGAAGGGTTCAGTGCAAGCGATAGCGAAGAGTTTAATGGATAATTCTTAGAAAATTGATCAGATATTGATGTTAGTCCTGTTTCAACACCAGATGTAAGTGATTTTGAATCGGACGACGAGGAGGACATAGTCCCACTTGCACAATGGAGTGATGACCTCGTCGTGTGCAAGATCAATGATTTTGATTCTCATGTTGGTTCAACAATCGAGCTTGGACCACTAAGCAATGAGAAAGATTTTTTTCTCAAGTTTTTTCCAGAATGTCTGGTGGAAAAGCTTGTGAAAGAAACAAACGATTATGCCGAGAAAATGGGGGACCAAAAGCAAGACCTGAAATGCAGATGTGTGTAAGGGAAGGGAGGAGACATGAAGTTTTCATAGGATGCAAACAATGCCAAGTACATTTATGTGTGGATAATGACTGTTTTGAGAGGTACCACTCTCAACTTTGTAATTAGAGTGTGGATTTCATTCATGTTTTTATATGTACATATGTAAATATTGGATTTATTTTGTGGGATTCAAAACAGTTTATATGACTGGGATTTCTTGTATGATGGGATGTAGGAGTATATAAAGTGGAAATATATGAATAACAGACACTATACAAGGTAAGCTGTTTCTTTATTTCACTGAAATCCAGCAAAAACTAATGAAATAATGAATATAAATGTAACCCTGTTTTTATTGTCAATTTCCGTAGTCAGCCATGATGATGCTCTAGTATTCAGCCAAGCAAACAGCCTCAATAGTCTCAGTAACTGATACGATATCACTCAGCAGTAGTGAAACTGCACAACAGCTGTCGTAGCTAAAGGGTTAACTCTGGGTCCACACCAACTTAAAATGGCACTGGTTTACATTGCTACATTTAAATCTCTATATCATGTTAAAAGCGGCAGAAATTAAATGAATAGTTAAATATTCAAATCAGAATACTTTTTTCTGAAAATTTGAACAGAAAATTAGTATTTTAATATTATGCAAATTATACATTGTTGAATTAGTGTACAAGGGAACAACTTTAAACATGACAATTCACCCGAAATTCAAACTTTTACTCAAAATGAATCAAAATGTCCAAATTCTTAATAGTTTACACTGCACAAAACATTGGCATTTTTATTTAGTGTTGAATCTTGAAAAGACAAGATGCAATACAAGAATCTGAGTAAGAAAATGTCTAATATAGGAATCATATCAAAGTCAGAAAGCATTTTAATCAGATTTCAGAGCATCAATAAACTGGTGAACTGTGTGTGTGTGATTTGGATTTTTAACATAACTTTAACAATTTTCCAATCGTATCGCTAGGATGTCTGCAATGTGGCAGTTTATAGTGATGTCTAAGCACTGGGACATCATGCTGCAGACATGTGGAATCATGTCCCACCCAGTCACATCCTGACACCAGGCCGACCAGTCCTAACACTAATTTCTTAATGCTGAGTGCCAAGCGAGGCAGATGGCAGTACCTTTGTTGTAAGTCTTCAGTAAAGACTCAGCCAGGGTTTGAACCTGCAACCTCCCGCATCCGAGGCTAGTTCAAGCTTTAAAATGTCCATGTTTTACCTAGCTTTTTGTTTTTTAGTGAACTGAGGTAGATACACAATCAAACATATTAACAAGATTTGTTAAGAATTTAATTTGCTAAAGTGCCATTTTTGAGAGAAACAAAAACATCACCTAGGGAGTTTATTTAGGTCTGGTATTGTTATGGATATGTGATGACAAGAACAGCAATGATGTATGGAATGAAAGTATAAGCAGCAAAGAAAAAAGCACCCCTTCAGCTTGTTTTTAGTAAGGGGATAACTATGAGAATTGCTAAATTATCTTATATCTGAAAACATTAAGTTTTTAAACAAATAAAAACTTTAAAATATGATCAACCCACACACTCACTCAGGTAAGTGAATGTCAAACTGTTCGCATTGGTTTTACCAAATTATACACCACCATCATATAGTACTCGTTGAATAATGAGTGAAATAATTTACATTAAATGTCATGAAATCAAATGCAGTGTTGTGTCATGAAATGAATGCAGTGTTATGTCATGAAATGAATGCAGTGTTATGTCATGAAATGAATGCAGTGTTATAGAAGATTGATCAAATACAGATGCATTACATATTCATAAAAGAACGTGAACTGTAAAATTGTTGAAAGAGTATTTTATGCACTAAAATTCCTGCTGATGTTTAGCATCTGTTGGGTGACACAAAATATTTGAAGTGGTACCAAACATCTTGAGCTTGTAGACAACAGTACAGTGGAGGTGGTGAGACATGTTAGTTGGCTGTCCATTGAACAATGGTGATGATATGTCTCGACAGGATGAGAGAATTAAGATAACAATGTACAATTATTAATCTGCAACTACTGCTCATCAGATAAGGGGAATCATCTATTGTCAGCCATGTTTATCCATATGCACCCAAAGGCACCAAGTTACAATTCAAATACATGTACTATCCAGATATCCCCAGATATGACTATAATGCATCTACCGGTAGCTTCCTGACTGTATACAACCCAAATGAACACTTTGATACACTACATGTCAAGGTCACTGACTGTTTGAATATTTACCTAATAGTATATGGCAAGATATCATTGAGTCACTGTGGGAAAGAGAGATACTTGTTTAAATCGGTTGAAACTAGTCAAGCTTTCCAGTTGATTATCAAACTGCTTAAATCTTGTTTGCCTTGTTATAACAAATGTAGATATGCATTAGCTATATTTTCCAGTTTAAGCTATCAATGCATACCTGTATTTTTGTTGAGGCTGAATGCATGCCAAATATAGAACTTAACAAATATGGAGATGACTTTTTAAATTCTTTTTGTTGCTGTAATTCATGTTCATTCCTTATGTACATACATGTACAACCAGACAATGACAAAGATGATCAATTCAACTAGAATGGCCTTGACCTTCCATTGGAATATTCCTTGGACTTATATACTTGAGAAGGTATTGCTGTGCATGCATCATTTTGTGCAGAGCTTGGCAAATTTATATTGCATGCATAAAGCAATAACAGTGCATGCATATACCTGATATATCGGTTTATCAGCTGGACAGGTCACATGCAGTAGGTCCATCTATAGCAGGGGTCTCAAACTTAAACCACCTTGAGGGCCACATGAGGGCATTTTTTATAGCCCAAGGGCTGCACCACTTTTGTTATCTCTTATGACACCTTGTGATGCCAGTCATTTTGCAGGCCACTCTATAGGCTTGGCAGGCCGCATGCAGCCCATGGGCCACATTTTAGAGACCCTGATCTTTAGATATCACAACATTTAAAAAGCTTGATGTACCTCATCTGACGTATTGAGCCAGTGAACAAAATCATAGTTGTGTTAATTACTTGTTAAATTACATAATTAAATATACATCTTGACCAGATTGAGAAGTTTTATCTTTTTTTTTATAATTTCATTGCTTTTAACAGTTATCATTTTCATTGCTGTTATCATTTTAGGTATTCAGACTAATTGCTGGGCATTTGCAGATAAGTTAACACTTACAATTTATGTTACTGTCACCGTTTCATTTGACCCCATTATTCAGTTTATACAAATCTAGTCCGATAAATCAACACCCCCAGATCTGTGTTGATACTGATGGACGATATATGGGTTTCATGTCGCCTGTTCATTAAAATGTGCAATTTTGCTGCATGCAAATCATTCCAGAACAATCCTGCGTACACTTTAGACACATATCGGTAGTTGGTAACAGCCATATCTGGTGTGAAATTTAAAATGACCACAGGACAGATGGTTGTGCTATTCCACGTGAATTTGCTCTGGAAATATAATATGTCACTAAAAGAATCCTTCAGCCGACGACATCTCCACAGCCTCTAGAAATAGCAGTAAGTGTATAAAATGTACACTGATGTGTGCAGACAAAAGTGGCTGTGAATAATTGTAGCGTTCAATGAATAAGTGATAGCAGCCCCTATCCCGAAAATCAACATCATCACAGGTGAGGGACTGATTATCGGCCTAACATAAATCCATCCATGAGCTCACACTAGCTCCTAAAATACTGTAGAAATTTTGATGTAAAATTTCTCTCCAAAAATCACCAGAGTGTAGCAAGAAATTTGAGTAGATGGTTGATTCTGCTTCTGTCTGCCTGTGTCCACAGCACCAATGATGTCAGACTGTTTGATAAATCCCAAAACCTAAACATTTGTGACAATCCAGATTTATTTTTCTCTTTCCAGAAAATCAAGAATGATGCAGCCACTCAAATGTTGGCAGAGGAATTCTCCACAAAAGAAGCCAGAAAACCGGAAAATCGCAGCAAGAACAGATACCGAGATGTCAGTCCATGTATGTCTTATTATGGTGATCAGCCATACAATTGGGTGTTTGTGATGTGGGGAGTTGAAAAAGAAATTTTGTTCAAAGAAATTATTAACCCATTTTTGTTCTGATTTACTGAAGATTTTTCTCATCTTTAGCAGACAAATATTTTTGTTCTGAGTTGAAATTTCCTTTTGTAATACTGCAAAACATTGGTATAAACTGCAATTAAAATTTTATTTATTTTTTTGCAGTTTAATAAAGAATACACAGAATTTTAAATGGATACACATTTCAGTATTACATGGTTCGTGCATATAATTTGTAACTCTAAACACCTATACCTGTTATAAGTTGTATAGGTTATCAAGGCTATCAAGCCATGTCTAAAGCTAGTATGGGCCTTGGGTGGCCAAGCGGTTGAAAGCATTCACCGTTACAGATTACTCACATCTCACCTCAGTCCTTGTGGGTTTGGTCTCGGCTTGGGGGTATATGAAGAAACTTGCCAGTAGCTTCCCATAGGCCATTGCTTTTTTCCTCCACCAATTATATTGGTTGCCATCTTTATAACTTATACTTAAATACAGCATTCAACACACAAAACCAAACCAACCTAAAGCTCATTATGCAGCTATAGGGAATTGCTTGTTTGAACCAATTTGTGTTGAAGTCAAGGATTTTACTGAAATAAAACAAAGTTTTGTGGCAAAATGTGTTACATATTGAATATAATGGCCATCTGTCAGGTATCAACATTTGTTTTATTTCATTAATATTTTTATCTTAGTATAACCTTTTTGCAAAGCTTAATCATCATAGAACTTTTGCTATGAATCTATGGTCTTAAACTATGTAACAGATGGAAGCAAAACAAACAAGTGTAGTAAAAAAAATAAAATTTATTTCCCTCAAATATAAAGTGAAAATTTAAGAGCCACTTAGAGAATTGTGGATTGAATCCCGTATGTTCTGTCACAAGTCCAAAAGTATAGCATGTTCCGAATGAATTCCAATAGCCTTGTGTGCTGATATACCAAGTCTTAAATGAGTTTATGTACCAATAGTCATGATGTGTCAGAATGATATAATCCAGAATGTCTTTGAATGGGTCATCAGTAATCCCAAAGTAATGTTTTTGTCCAAAAAGTCAATGAACACTGTAATTCACTGTAATTTAAACAAGTAATTCCTGTCAAATTATAACTAAACACAACTAAGCGTGATTCCACAGACTGATATTAAGACACAAAATGAAGAAACCTCTTTATATACATCTACATTTGACCTATGTCACAACAGCATTTTCTGGAGGGAAAAACCCATATCTGAATGGAAAATTACACCAAACCACAACTGTAGGTCATTGAAAGCAGGAGTGATTGACTGTTAGATATAAATCCAAATATTGTGTTTTTAAAAAGCTGCAGGAAAGTGGATTTAAACTGATGATGATGATGCCATGGAGGGACTGCCTGTGTGTGATTTGGATTTTTAGCTTCAAAATGACAGAAATGAAATATAAGATTTCACTGTTTTCACAACTGTCTTGCAATTCAAAATGTAAAGCACATGGTGGGTGCAATGTACAGGCACTGTTATTTCAGTTCTTATTTGTAGAATTTCTTACATTGAGTATTGATAGCAATTGGACAGTAATCAGCATAATTAAGTTATCATCAAGAAACACTAGCATGAAATTGTTGCACTAATTTAATGGACATAGTAATCTGGAGAGTTACAAGCAAAGAATTTGAAAAAGACCACTTTAGTTTTTAATTAGAATCAACATTGTGAACAGGTTTGGGAATTATAACAAACTATTGAACAACAAGCTTACAAACCACATCAAGAAATAATAAAAGAAAATAATTAAATTTTAATACTATTGCAATGAAGATATTGTCTTTAAAATTTCTTCATAGGATGCATGTAGATATTTCTTGGATTGCCTCAGTCTTTTTCACTACTCTGAGGATTAAGTTTTAGAGAATTCAAAATATTGATTTCTGCTGTCCACAGTAAGGACTATTTTGATGTATCAGTTCAATTAGTGTGTATTTTGCAAATGAAAATTATATTTACAATTTATTTCTCCACACTTCACCCACAAATTCACTCACATTTTCCATTTTTCTGACTTGTCTGAACCCTGATTATCATGATTTGTTTACAAATATGGCTAAAAATATCTGACCTACAAGAAAATTTCATTTCTGTCATGCAAATAATACAGGGAAGTTCAGCTATTATCATTTTCACACTGAAGTGCATCTTTCTGCTGCCAAGTTTACTCATTGTAACCCCATTCCTTTGTTGGTAGACATCATTTCCATATCCTAAGCATGCTGCCTTTACTTGGTGTAACCCCATTCCTTTGTTGGTAGACATCATTTCCATATCCTAAGCATGCTGCCTTTACTTGGTGTAACCTCATTCCTTTGTTGGTAGACATCATTTCCATATCCTAAGCATGCTGCCTCTACTTGGTGTAACCCCATTCCTTTGCTGGTAGACATCATTTCCATATCCTAAGCATGCTGCCTTTACTTGGTGTAACCCCATTCCTTTGCTGGTAGACATCATTTCCATATCCTAAGCATGCTGCCTTTACTTGGTGTAACCCCATTCCTTTGTTGGTAGACATCATTTCCATATCCTAAGCATGCTGCCTTTACTTGGTGTAACTCCATTCCTTTGTTGGTAGACATCATTTCCGTATCCTAAGCATGCTGCCTTTACTTGGTGTAACCCCATTCCTTTGTTGGTAGACATCATTTCCATATCCTAAGCATGCTGCCTTTACTTGGTGTAACTCCATTCCTTTGTTGGTAGACATCATTTCCGTATCCTAAGCATGCTGCCTTTACTTGGTGTAACCCCATTCCTTTGTTGGTAGACATCATTTCCATATCCTAAGCATGCTGCCTTTACTTGGTGTAACTCCATTCCTTTGTTGGTAGACATCATTTCCGTATCCTAAGCATGCTGCCTTTACTTGGTGTAACCCCATTCCTTTGTTGGTAGACATCATTTCCATATCCTGACCATGTGCAAAGGGGATGTATTATAACTGACTTTAACCAGGGACTCCTATGGAGGAGTACAGCAGCCAAATACACTATAAACTCAATTACTATTAAATTTTGACTTTACATGTGCATTCATAGCAGTAAGATACATCATATATGACAGATTTTGGATTTGAACTCCTGGGTCACTGATAGATGGATTAATGGTGGTGGTGGTCATGGTAGTTACTAATAAAAAGCATGGGGATATGTGATATCTACCAATATAGTTGCTTTGTTTATTTTTGTCATGCCTGCAATTTACATTATAAAAGATGAGTTATATTTCTCATGATTTCTGTCCTTCCACTCATTGTGCATCAACTCTTGATTGTAGTTGGTTTGCTTTTTACAGCATTTCCAGCACTTTATTGGGCATATCATGTTGTGGAAATTGGAACTAAACACTTTTCCCAAAGACACACTGAGGCAGCCAGTATAGGTTAGTCTAGGAATATTTTGAACCTACTATGCTCCAAGTCGGAGGCTGTAGCATTTCCATTTTGTATGAAATATCTAGGAATATTTTGAACCTACTATGCTCCAAGTCGGAGGCTGTAGCATTTCCGTTTTGTATGAAATATCTAGGAATATTTTGAACCTACTATGCTCCAAGTCGGAGGCTGTAGCATTTCCGTTTTGTATGAAATATCTAGGAATATTTTGAACCTACTATGCTCCAAGTCAGAGGCTGTAGCATTTCCATTTTGTATGAAATATCTCCTATTTTTAAGGTTGTCTTCTTTTGGGTTTAACGCCATTTCTCAGCACAACATAGGCTATACATGTCGGCCAGTATAATTGGTGGAGGAAAAACCCAGGAAAACTAAGGAATGAACTACTGACCTACAGAATGCTACTGGCAGCTTTCTCATATACGCACATTGGCTGAGCCAGAGACTTGAACCCATGTGACAAAAATGTGAGATGGCATTGATTGGTAAAGGCGAGTGCTTTAGACCTCTCAGCCACCCAGGACCCCGCTATTTCTTTGGTAAAGTGTCATTAGGCTCTGTATACGAGTCTATGCAGGGATCATGAGACATCTGTATTCCAGTCTACACAGGGACAGTGAGACATCTGGAGGTATTTCCAGATTGCAAGTGGAAATGTCATGGTCATGAGGGATTAATTAATCGTTTTTTGTCAGTACAGTATTACTAAAACTTGAACTATATTCAGCCCAGACCATGCTTACAGTTGTCATAGATAAGACAAAATCTCTCAGTTTTATTTTCTATTTCATATAGATGATCACAGTCGAGTTGTACTTGGGTCTGGGGACAGTGACTATATCAATGCCAGTATAATAGAAGTACCAGAAGCCAAGAGGAGATACATTCTATCACAGGTAAACTGGATTATCTAGCTCAAATATAAATATGAAAAATGTCATTAATTAAATTGTTTTTGTCTAGAGTATTTGTCATCTTTCATTTCACTTACCGTATTTAATGTTAATTTTCATACCCTTTAATTTTTCGTACACCATCAAGCCATAAAAATAATAATTAATTAAAACTATCATATTTTTTTGTACACAAAATTTCACATTTTTTTTTTTGGTCAATCTATTATTTTTCATACATAAAACGATGTATCACTTAGATACGCAAAACGACCAATTTATTCTTTGCCGAGTATATTTGGTATAATCCCAAATGAGAAATATAAATATTTGTTTCCTCAATGAAACACAAACCCAATTATCTGATATCTTCGCGTAAATGCGTAACTGAGACATCTAATAATGAAAAAGAAAATAAACAACTATCGGTAAAGAAATATTCACCAATTATAGGTGTGTAGAAAGCCCTTTGCTCAGCTTGCTCGGAAAGGGCAACTGTTTTGTTAACTGAGAATCTGTTCGCATTCATCATATTGCCTTTCTTTGTCTTTTGTATCGGCGAGAAAATATAATGGTTAATGTTTTTGTTTTGTTGTTGTCATTACAGTATATACTGCTATTCATTAACAGCTGGACAACATCGTTAATGAGAGCTCTTTATTATGTCAGTCTGTAGCCAAGAAACGTGCGCATTTGAAAATGAGTTCTGAAGCCATTTGAGTTTATTTATCCAGTAAATATAACATCTCAGTAGAGGATGAAGTGAAGACCACAGACCACTGGGCAATTAATCTTATTGTTTCTATATAGTAATGCAGTAAAAAGTATAAAAAACCCAGTTAGTTTTAATCATAAATGCAAAAGTCATTGACTCCGTAAGTTCGATTTATATATAGGTAATATCTTCAAAGATCTTGGACTGTTCATGCTTGGACATGTCTTCATTATTAAGTTTCTTCAAACCCTTGCCAAAGGGAGAAACTTTTATCCCGCCACCACCACCTAAATGCACTGAACCACCAAGCAAAAGGCAGAAAATTGGACCTGGACGGCCTCGAAAAGACAATTGTGAAGCCCGTCACCTGTCTGTTGCTGCAGTTGCCGAGATCGCCAATGAAAAAGATCATGCTGAACTGCACAAATCAAATACAGATAATGCCATTATACCAGAAGATACTATTGAAATGGCGCCCATTATTGCTGAAAAATTTCCTGAGGCTGCAGTACACAAGCTGGACTACAGTAAAGATATGAGGGATATAAGCCAGTTTCCTGGTACTGCAAAGTCACCAATAAGAGGAAAGTATAAGAAATGGGACATTAAAGATAAAATAAGAATTGTCGAGGAGGCAAAACTATGTGGAATTAGGCCCATAGCTGCAAAGTACCGCCTTACACCAAGTACTTTATCAAGCTGGATGAAAATGGATTTTTCAAAAAATATTCAAAGGACAAAGAAAGGATCCATCCCAGGTGCCGGCGGACCCATTACGTATTCGCATAAGAAAGAGCAGGAAATTTTATCCTGGTTACTCTGTATGTGGGACCATCAGGTGCCTGTAACAATCGAGATGTTACAAAATTATGCTACTGTAGTTATTCAGGAGGAAAATCCAAAGTTTCAGGGCTCAAGAGGATGGGTTCATAGCTTTTTCAAGCGAAATGGACTTGCGCTGAGATGCAGAACTTCAATATCTCAAAAACTACCTCGAGACCTAGAGGAAAAAATAGACTGCTTTACCAGATATATAAGAAGGCTGCAGGAGGAGGAGGAATTTGATGAACATTTAATTGGAAATATGGATGCAACACCAGTGTACTTCGACTTGGTACCAGGGAAGATAATTGATAAAGTCGGGACGAGAGAGGTGCGTGTTAGAGGTACCGGCAGTGACAAGCGCCATTTAACTTGCGTATTGACATGCCAGGCATCTGGTGACTTGTTGCCACCCATGATAATCTTTCGGGGAAAAAAAAACTTAAAAAAATCTAAAGATCCCAAAAGGAGTTGTAGTGAAAGTTCAACAAAAAGCATGGATGGATGAACACCTAATGTTGGATTATATTGATGAAGTCAGGAAAGCACACACGAAGCGCGTACCTTCTCTCCTAGTGTTGGATTCATTCCGTGGCCATTTGACTGATGAAGTTAAAAAAAAACATGAAAAAATCCAGAACAACAATGGCAGTAATCCCCTGTGGATGCACAAGTAAACTGCAGCCACTGGGTGTATATCTAAATAAGCCTTTCAAGGGACTGCTGCGGAAAAAATGGTCAACGTACATGAAGGACCAGGCTTCCAGAAATATTGCAACCAGGGAAGCTGGTGAGGAGGCAACCAAAAAAATTCCAGCCCCTTCAAAGCAGCAGATGATTGACTGGATTTTTGAAGCCAGTGAAGACTTGAAGAAGAAAAAGGACATGATAATCAGTAGCTTCAAAGTTACTGGCTTTTCAAATACAGTAAATGGTAGAGAGGACCACTGCATAAGGAGTGACAATGAAGCTCCATTGGAAAGTCTTTCAAGTGACGAAGAATCCGAATGGTTTGAGGGTTTTGAACTGGAAGACTTGTAAAACTTTTGAACCTTATGAATTTTTCATTGCATAATGTTTTTGTATTTGTTTTGTGCATTCGTCCAGCATTGGATCACAAATTGTATCCTTGAAAATAACATGTTGTGTTTATAATATAAAAATATTTTTTGATACACGTTGCTTTGTTGTTCCCTACCTCCCTCCCTTTCTCTCTCTCTCTCTCTCTCTCTCTTAAATTCATTTGCCATTTTGTTCAATGGCTTCAGCACATGTATCAGTAGATTAATATTGTTCTTGAGCTAATGGGCTTGTCTTACACATTTTCAACACCCCATGGGTAGCCTCATTTCCCTACACAGAACCTCCTAATTTGATCTGTTGAGGTGAATCTGGTCTTCAATCCAGTATTTACTGGAAAAGACCAAGCTAAAGGTCAAAGAGTATTTAAGTAGCATGTATATTACGTCTGCATAGCCATGTGGCCTACTGACAATGGATCCCATAATTACCGGTACAACAAAAACGATTTGTTTATTCAGGTTTTAATTGCCAATGGAATATAATAGTGCCCTTGTAGTGTTTACGAAAGGAATAACACAACTGACAGGTAACTGATACCTGAACAATACAGATTATTCTCTCTCTCTCTCTCTCTCTCTCTCTCTCTCTCTCTCTCTCTCTCTCTCTCTCTCTCTCTCTCTCTCGCATAACAAATATCAGATTCTTGAGTTGAGAGCAGAATGAGAGAATTTGTACATTTGTTTTGTACGTTAGGTTGTTGAGAGTCGTGTGTTCCATCAACCTTGTTCGGGTATGATCCCTTTATTTTTCGTACACGGTCATTACCACAAAATGATAATTATTTATTTTACATTTAATTTTTCGTACACCGAAATTAATAATTATTTTTTCGTGTACGAAAAATAACATTAAATGCAATAATGTTGTATCATCATTATCACCCATGTTGATTGGTTTATAGGGTATGGGAGGATTTCATACAGATAAATCAGGAATCTCAAAATTCTAATGGCTTTTGTTGAACAATTTTTCCCTGATACTTAAAATTGATCAATTGTGAAATTTAATTTTAAAAAATGTTCAAAGGCGGTATGACTACTTATGATATAAAAAAAAGAAAACATTAATTTGCTTAAATTTTAAATACACTGGAAATGTGTCATTTTTAGTTCTGAAGTTGCTGCAGCTTATTATCCTTCCATGATGTACTGGTTTCTTTTGAAACTAATTATTTATATTAAAAGATCATTTTTTCTTTACACAATTTCTCCCCAAAAGTGTATTTAATTTCACTTGACAATTTTAAAAATTAATTAAACGTAACACTAAATTGAAGGGCATTTCTACAGAAAGCAAAGTCTAAATATTGTGGGATAGAAGATATAGCCTAAAATATAATTATGTAGGTTAGAAATGTGTATAACAATGATATGTTGTGGAATTTGAGGATCTCTGTAAGGTCAAGGTTGTTTTCTGACATCATGAAAATATGAAAAAAGTTGTGTCCTATTTGATATTTTTTGCCGCCACAGAGTCTGATTTATGTTTCATTGGAGAATGAGTAGTAGCCTTAGCTTTTATCCCTCTTTTATATGATTTTTTTCTTCTGAATCTTCCTTATGACTCTATTTGTCAAATTATATAGTAAACTCATTTTATTCAAACCAAAAAGATCACCTCAGCAACAGAGTAAATTGATAAGATTTTGTCTCTGTTGAACTTTCTCCTCCACTTTCAATCAACTCCACCTACAAGGTCATTGCTTTGTTAGATGTTGACAGTTTGTCATTCAGAATCTTGCTATAACGGTTAAAGATTGCAAAAATTACCATGCATCTCTTGGAGCATCCAGGGAATGCAAGAGCTTCTTTATGCCAAGTCAGTTGCATGCTGCTTTCTCACACCAATGGTAAAAAGTCACATACAAAGTTATTTTTTGTGCATGTGTCATTTCTAGATGCTGATAAAGTGCACACACAAGTCTTTAATACCATGTCAAGTTAGTCAGGATTGTTGTATTGACTTCTTACCTTCGAGTTCAGATGATTTTTGTTTTCTTCATCTAGCAACGATTGCTAACAGTCATTGCTGTTTCCTATGCAATTCTACACTTCTGTTTGGGCTTCAAATTAAGTAGGTGAGAAAGCAAGAGGCACATTGGTTGCTCAACATCTTTAAGTGTAATCCACTTGGCATGACCCAGTTAGGAAATGTACCTAAGATGGGGCATTAGGAAATGTACCTAAGATGGGGCAATTGTCCCTAGAGAAATCACATTGGTGATTTGCAGCAATGGTAGATTTATTTTTCTTTTCTCCTAGCTAAGCAAATTAAAGGCAGTCATGTGCCCCTATTTTTGCATTCAGCAGGGAGGGAGAGGGAGTAACAGTTTCTCCATCCCCATGCCTATAATCAATCATCATGATACACATCCTCTGTTGACCCATCTGAGGCACCAGACTGCGCCATTTTCATCCAATTTGGACCAACCATTCTCACAAAACGATGGTGATCAGAACTGCCAGAGGGCCATTAGATTTTGTTATCCGAAACCCTCCTCTTTCATCTTCCTAGCATTCATGAAGGAATTCCAAAGTGATCCCATGAAGACAGATGTTGTTACAAAAAGAAAATCTAGTTTTTCTGCTTATAAAGAGCAGTGTAGATAGTAAGAAAAATAAACAGGGCATCTACCCCAGAACATTTCTGTTTATGAATTCCAGTGGCAGCTAGGACCTGCAATAAAAATGCAACAAGTATGTGATCAGTCTTTGCATGTCTGATGTATACTTCTATTTACCAATTCATATGGCCCCAGTCCAAGCCCATGGGGCTTCACTAAGAGTTCAGGATATCTGCCACAGAGGTGTTGATTTTACTGCATCATACACTACAAAAATATTTGGTAAGTTTGGTTTTTGGTTCACAACATGATCTTGCCTCATGGTGTGGTGGATAATCAATGTAGGGATGTTGGACCTTGTCCCATCTCAACTTTTTTTCTTATCTAGGTATGGAATCCTTAATACTTGTCAACTTGGCATCTTCCTCCCAAATGCATGATAAGAATCATTCATGCTTTAGAGAATTCATCATAAAAAGACGTTGAAGTAGGACCTTTAATAATATGTTAGACCATGTCATATCCTAATTTAGGATGTCATCAAATGAGAAGGCAGCATTCCTGGAAGACATTACAAAACCCTTTGATAAATATGGCTTTTGGTTCGCAGCATGAACAGTTTTACTTCCCTCATTTGTAGTTCAGGGTTGATAATCAGTGTAGAGAAGTCGGACCTTAGCCCTTCTAAACATGTTGTCCATACATACATGTATTAACTTGGCATCTTTCTCCCAAATGTATTGTAGAAAGCATCAAACAAGATCTTGTTGAGATGATGAAATATCCTTAGTCTACTCAGTATGGGTGGGCCTGTTAAAATGCTGGTTTACTGCTGGACCTGCAGTGGTCATTCACATTGACCACATTGATTTTCAAAGAGAAAGCTCTTCACATAAGTCTTCTGGAAATTAAAGCCATTCTCAATGCCTTCCACACATGGGTGGCACATATCCATATAACACAGTTCTGATAACATTGGACAATTTGGTTGTGGTGACATTTTTGCTAGGTGGGTACAGTCACCAGAGCTATGCCTCAGTGTTGAGGAATACCTTCATGGGTACTCCCAGTATAAATTAATATTAAAGTCTGACACATCCTTAGCTGACTCAGTGGCCTGGGTGACTCATCAAGGGAGGACAACTGCTTCATGTGGAGTTGTCCCTCAAGGAACCTTTCATCAGGTCTGTGCCCTTTGGGGCCATCTGATGCTTGACATTACTTTTTCAATCTTCCACAATCCTAGAAGTGTGGGCTGTAGATGCTGTTTTAGTATGGTCATACACCTCTGATTGCCCCACTAAGATGAAACGGATCAGTGGTCTGCTCAATTTAGCAATAGATGTACCCAGATTAGAAACATCCTGGATCAGTGGTCTGCTTAATTTAGCAATAGATGTACCTAGCTTAGAAACATCCTGGATCAGTGGTCTGCTCAATTTAGCAATAGATGTACCCAGATTAGAAACATCCTGGATCAGTGGTCTGCTCAATTTAGCAATAGATGTACCCAGATTAGAAACATCCTGGATCAGTGGTCTGCTCAATTTAGCAATAGATGTACCCAGATTAGAAACATCCTGGATCATTGGTTGGCTTAGTTTAGTAATAGACGTACCCAGATTAGAAATAGCAGCCTCCATTCCAATGAACTGTAAATGGTCATCATATGCTTTAATCTCAAGCAAGCTTGCTCTTTATCTTTCTCTAATTTAAACAAAACACATCTCTGTTCACATTGCCAGGCCCAAAATTCACTGTTAAACCTTTATTTTCTTCTGATTATATGCAATACATCATTAACAGCAATAAATTTTGCTGTCAGTGTGAAAATAGATGTAGCCTGATCAGTTTGACCTTTTGTAGCAAGATTGTAAAGGAAACGTTAAATACTGTTGTAATGCAGAATACTGCTAATGCCACGTACCAGTTCAGCTATTCATTTACCGTATACATTCACATATAAGAGAAGTCCAGCTGCAAATATAAAACCTGATCTGCTGGCACATTATGTAATGGTAGATCTAGGGTCTGTGCATTTTGCAGTTGGACTCAATTTGTGAGTATCAGCAGTATTTGTTTCAGAAAACCTTTTTTTTAACGTCTTTCTAACCATTTTTCCTTGTTCTTTTAAGGGTCCACTTGAGCATACAGCAGGACATTTTTGGCAGATGGTTTGGGAACAAAATACTAGAGCTGTCATTATGCTAAACAAAGTTATAGAGAAGGGATCAGTAAGTACCACATCTTGTCTCCGCAGTAAAATGACTCGGTAATTAAATCAAAACCATCACCACCATCATTTGAATGACAACCATTAAGAAACAGTCTGATCGTAATTCTTGATAGCTTTAAATTGTACTGAGGCAATGCTAGCACAGTTCCTCTCTTCCCAAAAGCATTTTTGTATGCTTTTTAGGATAGTTCTTTTATTTGTAATCTGATGAAAAAATGGTAGAGAAGAAGAATGAGTACTGTCAACTTGTCCAAAAAAAAACCCTTTTTAATGCAACTTAAACTTTTGTCACTAATCAGTTAAAAAGTGTTGGATATTTTGGCATTTTCTTTAAAAATTAAATCATTAGAAACATGCTGAATGCCTGTGTCATGTGGAATAAATTATATAAACTTTAAGTATAAATTGACAGTGTCGGGTAGGCATGTTTGCTATGAGCTTTTGAACAATTAATGGTTTCTTAGAAATTATCAGTCATAATACAATACAAGTTCCATGCATATGCTTTGGCTGCAAAGGGTAGCAAATTTAGGGCACTAGTACTTGAAGAGATAGACTTCATTTGGCTCTGAGTACCTGAAATTGTGATAACCTTTCTCAGGACAGGTAGAAAACATCTCGTCCCAATTCAAGCCGTTTTCTAAGATTTTGTGGCAAATTGGAAATATTAATTAATTTTCTATCAGACAGAAAAGCACTCATTTTACTTGTATGTTAAGTATACCCACACTAAAAGCTGCACATCAGTTAGAAGAATTGATATAGAAAAATTTTTCAGTTGTGCATCATTTTTGGTTATTCAACCAGAATGCAGTAGTCCAGTCAGTGCATTGTATCATCATGGCTAACCAGTACAACACTGGCCTTCTGTGTATTAAACACTGAGAAATAGGCTGGTGCTATTTAATGGTATCAAAGTAAGTAGTTGTTGGTATGAAAGTCAGATTTAAGCTCAACATTGATACAGATTTTGCTAGGTTCTCATTTGTGTTCCTAAAAAAAGTATAGTATATTTTGTTGTTATGGGTTTAATGCCATTTTTCTGCACATGATAGGCTATACATGGTGGCCAGTATATTTGGTGGAGGAAGAACCTGGGAAAACCCTGGGAAGAACCATTTACTCACGGGAAGATAATGGCAAGCTTTCTCACATACCCACATTAGCCAAGCCTGAAACTTGGTGACCCATTACCTCTATAATGGTGTAGACCTCATATTGATAGGCGAGAAGGAATACTGATACCAGTTGTTATCATACAAAAATGAAGAAAAGCATCATTGTTTGTCATACAAGAAGAATATTAGTGTTGCAAGAAAGAAGAAGAGTATTATTGGTTGCCAAAAGGCAAATTTAACTTCAGCACAAAACAAATCCTGGGTAACATTTTCTTTATAATTGTCGGTAGGAGTTGTCTCCTCTTTTTGTTGAGTAATTGAGATTTAGAGTTGGACTCAAGTCAGAGATGTACTTGACTCATACTTGAGTACTCAAATACTTGTTGCAACACTAGAAGATACCATTATAAAGTCAGTAATGTAATAATTGAACAATCATTGTTACTTTGTTAACACTGCAGATGTTTCATGGCAAATTGATATTTGCATCACTATGAGTAAAGAATCATTATAAAACCCAGTGGCAGTGGGTATATTGTAACATAATATAATCTAAGAAGAGAGTAGTGTAATTTCTTTGAAATAATAAGAATAACTATCTTTACTTTAACTCATTGAAGGTACCATTAACTTGAGCATAATTCAAAATAGTGTCACGTGTCTGCAGATACCTGTGACCTAGCAATGCATTGCAAAGTGACAAAGAAATTGACACTCACTTGAGAGATCATTCATTAATCATTTGATCAGTGTAATTAGTTCTGGAATTAACTTCTTTGGTATTCTATGAGTGGGCAATATAGACCACAGTTACCATCTTCAGGTGAGTTATGCATTTTGACAGAACATACAATTTATTGCATGTTGAATTAAATATGTAGAGACTGATTGGAAAAAGGAAAACACAACCAAAAAAAACGGGGCAGAGCATCCTGGGAAAATAGATAGGATACCATTTCAATTGTCAGAATAGGAGCATGGTGCAATTACATGCAGTTTTGTACAAGCTGAAACACTTTGTCACGTCATTTGAAGAATAAATCCAACATGTGTCAGTTTATCTACAGAAGAAAATGTGAAGTGTTTGGAATTCATTTTTTAAAAAATGCCTATAGTTAATTTGTATACAAATGACACTAGTTGTCATTTCATATATATGTAATACATCATATCTTTGATTTTTTTTCTTTCAGATAAAATGTTACCAGTACTGGCCAGTAGGGTCCGAGCAAAATGAATACGAGATGGTTTTTGAAGATGTCAACTTTAAGGTCACCCTACTGGAAGAGGAGTTCAAAAATAACTATTTTGTCAGGAAATTGGAACTAGAGCACCTTGAGGTACTGTCTATGTCAAGTTCAGGAAAAGGATGCTATATTGTATGTAAATTACTTTTTTCACTTAGTAAAGCTGGTTTATGAGTAATTGTATGCAAATGAATTTAGTTTTTAACAGAAGTAATTTACATGGTAATTGTGGGGAAGTTAACATCTAAATAGAGTTCTTTCCTGGTTGAGCCAAAGTGAAACTCAAGTAGTGCCATCATCATGAAATATTAATACTCATTGCTGGCAAGATATGTTATAGTGTTAACACATTGCTTCAGCTCCAGAAGTTATGTTGTTTATATGTAAAGATCCAATTTGCTGGTGCTGCATTTTTTAATTTTTTTTTTTAAAAATTATTCTGTAAATATTGTCATTATGTTCAAATTCATCGCTGGCAACATGCATGCATCATGAACAGAGGCATTCTTTCTCTTTAATCCAGACTGGAAGCAAAAGGGAAGTTTTACATTATCAATATGTAAGCTGGCCAGACTTCGGGGTACCACCCTCCCCAATCACTTTTCTGAATTTCCTGATGGCAGTGCGGCAGGAGGGGGTACTGGAGCAGGATGTGGGACCAGCTGTCATTCATTGCAGTGCAGGGATTGGGAGGTCTGGGACCTTCTGCCTTGTTGACTCTTGTCTTATCATGGTATGCATTTGAACCACATTATAATTTTCTGGATTCATGCAGATATTACATACTTCTGAATTTGAATTCTGGAAAGTTGTTGTTATTAAAGGGTATCAGTTTTTATGTTGTTTCAGCAGAGTTAGGGTTAGTCTATATAATAATGCAGTGAACAATTATCAGTGTGAGACAAAAATAGCATGATGCCTACAACCTTGACAAATCCTTATTATTTTGGGCTGCCACAGAAAATCTAATGTTGAAAAGTTGGTTTTCTTGTTGAAAAGTCCTTGAGTTTGTTGAATAGCTCAATGACTTTGACCCAATATTCACTGAATTTCTCATAGGGAAAATGACATGGATTCTTTTGAGTTGTTGATTTTGGTCTTGTCAGTGCAGACATTTATTAACATTGATAACTTCTGTGGATTGGTCTGGATTTTAGTTGTCTCTGTTAATTTGTTTCAAACTAATATAAAATTTGTTTTAGTCAGTTTATGTTCACATTGGTGAAGGATTGAGTGGTCTGGGACTAGTTGATTAGTTGCCTGTATTCAGTTTATATTTACACTAGTGAAAATGACCACACTGGTGGCTTAAGTGGTTAGAGCATCTGCAGGAGGTCGTGGGTTCATATCCCAGCTGAGTCATACTTAAGACTTATAAAATGGTACTAGGAGCTGCCTTGCTTGGCACTCAGCATTAAGAGGTTAGTGTTAGGACTGGTTGGCCTGGTGTCAAGATAATGTGACTGGGTGGGACATCATACTTTATGTTGCGGCATGATGTCCCAGTGTTAGACATCACTATAAACGGCCACACTGCAGACATTGTAGTGATATGACTGCAAATTTTTTAAAGCTACATTAAAAATCCAAATCACACACAATGGTGAAAAATTGAGAGGCCTGGGACTAGCTGGTGTCAGTTTCTATTCACAGTGGTGAATGATTGAGAATTCTGGGACTAGCTGATTAGTTGACTGGTGTCAGTTTCTATTTACATTTGTGAATGATTGAGAATTCAGGGACTGTCAGATTAGTTGACGGTGTCAGTTTCTATTCACATTTGTGAATGATTGAGAATTCTGCAACTATCTAGTTGATTGGTGTCAGTTTCTGTTCACAGTGATGAAAAGTTTAGATGCCTCGGAATAGTTGATTAGTTGAATGTAGTGAGATTCTGTTCACAGTGGTGAATGATAGAGAATTCTGGAACTAACTAATTAGTTGACTGGTGTCAGTTTCTGTTCACAGTGGTGAAAAATTGAGAGGCCTATGACTTGCTGATTAGATGGCTTGTGTCATGATATATATTTAACCTGCATAATAATTTTCTGGATTACTTTTAATTTAAATGTCCTAGATTTATATATTGAGTTCCAAAATTATACCCATTTTATTAACTCAACTGGTCATAGACCAAAAGAGCTTATGGGATGGTCTGTCATCCATCATCCATTGTCCATCTATCTGTTAGCATAAGTTTGTTATTGCTATTTCTCCTAAACTGCTTGGAGGATTGCCATGAAACTTGACACACACATTCATCCTATCATCAGTCCTAAGTGAAAATGTTTATGTTTGGACACCCAGTATTGCTGACGCCATGGCCATCTTTAAAATCTTGTTATTGCTGCTTCACCTGAATGGACAGACTTAGCAACATGGGATTTTCACTATCAACATGGGAATTTCACTAAAAGACTTTTATGTCTAGTTGGTACTAAATGAAAATGGTGCTGATCATATGTCTAGTATGGTCACAACAGTGGCCATCTTGAAATTCTTGTTATAACTATTCCTCCTACATGGATGATCAACATGGGGTTTTCTCAGAATGACTTCTTTCGATGTCTGGTTGGCCCTAAATAAAAATGGTGCTCATTTAATGTCCAATATGACCACCATGGCAGCCATTTTGAAAATTCTGTTGCTACTACTCCTCCTGAATGGAAAGTCCTGTTGACATGGTGTTCTTCCAGAGGACTTCTTATCATATCTAGTTAGGCCAAAATGAAAATGGTGCCAATCTGATCTCTAATATGGCAGCCACAGTGGCCAGCATGAAATTATTGTGGTCACTATTCCCCCTGAATGGATTAATATTATGATAGGGTCATTTGGTCCTAAATGAAAATGGTGCCAATCTGACATCAAGTATGTCCACCACAACTAGTTTGAAATTATTATCACTGAAGAATATCAGAGATGGTATGAACACTAAGCCGTTAAAAGGAAGAAATGGTCTTGTTTTGATTTCTTGGAAATTATTTTAACCTGGTATAGCATCATTCTCTTGGTTAGCTTACTTTACTTATGCCTGTAAAGTCTTGGCCTGCCTCATTATGAGTTGTTTAACCAGCATTGTAAGATCTGGATATGCCTCATTATGATAGATACTTAACCTGCATAAGAATTCTCAAGTTTACTCAAGGTCTGGGCCTGTCTCATTATAATAGTTACTCAACCATGACCTTCTTGCTCTGCATCCACACAGCAAAATGTGTACCTTTATGTGCATTTCCATTTGCAAATTGTGAAATAAACAGATTTGCTGTCACAACATGTGCCACACAGTCTTCACTTGTTCAGTAACTAAAACAGCAATATAATAAAAAATAAACTATAATTGTCATAATAATATAGATAGCAAGAACAGTGAAGACTATTGGTACATGTACATGAGAAAATATGGCAAGTGTGTTATGGTGAGGTTTTTTTTTTTATAGTTTGGAGACATTTTTTTCAGATTGAGACAAATCATAGCATGGAAGGCCTAGACATCATTGCAGTACTACTCAGCATGAGATCTTTTCGCATGGGTCTAATCCAGACTCATGACCAGCTGCGCTTCTCCTACCTTGCTGTGATAGAAGGGGGACGCGGACTCCTTCAGATCCCAGACAAAAATGTCAGCTCCGTCATGGATGCTTACTTGGAAGTCAAGGTTAGTGCTGTAGTATGTGAAAACTAGCTTTATTCATTGGTCTCCCCAGAAATGTTTGATAGCATCTGTGTAAGTGCACATTAGCATTATACAACATCTAAAAAATGCACACAATGATCATAAGAGTTTTAAAAATCGTTGAAATAAATCATACATCTGTTTGCGTAGTTTTCTTTATTTCCCTAGGTTATAACATGATTTAATGTAAAACTCATTAATTTTGTCTTTAAATAAATGACATCCTTCGTTTCTTCACTTCTCCATCATTTTATTGTCACATTATGAATAGTCTTTTAGACAGACTCCTGTATTAGATGTCAAGGTATTCCATAACACATTTTAATTCTCTTCATCATAGATAATGACCTTTCACAGTCTGGAAAAAAAAATAACATAAAATTTATTATTGGATCAACAAAGAGACACAAAATAACTAGAATCTTAATTAAATGTTTTACCAAGGAAAGATTCTTTAGGGGGGAAGCATAGATGCTGAGTAATTTAAAAAAAAAATTTTTTGAAGGTGGTATTCCATTTTTGATGAGTTTACCTAACTTGAAATGTAATCTGTGTAACTTTTATCACTGGTTGTGGAAATGACTGAAGTTTATATAACACACTACCAGTAGACTATCAACACTGGCCAAACACATGGCTATAGATTATTTTAATTAAATACCCAAGAAGAGGTAAGAACCGGTGTCATTTGAGTAATATGGCTTTGAGTTTTGTGACAGGATGCTTTTTATCAGATTAATTGTGTAAGGATAATGGAAAATATATATGGAAGCAGCATAAGTGCATAGCATTGCTGCGAGTTATAAAATATCACCTGCAGAAATGATAGCATAGTGGAACCACTAGGGTAAGAGTGCCTGGGGAGGTCAGTGTTTTACGGTGATATACCAGTACTGCTGCTACTTGGCATTAAGGCCTAACCGAAGTACTTTTAACACGTATTACAGTGATAGAGTTGCTACTTTGCATAAAGCCTAACTGAAGTACTTCAAACACTTAGATTACTACATTTGTATGGGAAAATATGAACTTGATTTTTCTGAGTAACTCTGCATGACCTTGGAAGTGCAGTATTACTCTGAAAAATGAGTTCATATTTTCCCATATAAATGCAGTAA
The DNA here is from genome assembly GCA_016617855.1 of Megalonaias nervosa. Lineage (NCBI taxonomy): Eukaryota > Metazoa > Mollusca > Bivalvia > Unionida > Unionidae > Megalonaias > Megalonaias nervosa. Next base: position 110,229 of record JAECUM010003161.1, on the reverse strand, counting down.
CCTTTTTGTTATATACTCATTTGTTTTTCTACATACAGCTTAATAATAAAGGAATACACCACCAGAAATAAAGCAGTTGAATTTACACTGTATTTCAAATTAAATACACAACTGTAGATTCATCAATACACAGTAGCATGCACACATAGCAGCACCCTGCTAACTTTGAATTTCTTCACTTGCTCGATGTTTTTTTTTTTAAATTATTGTTTTGGACTATGTAAAATTGAAATTTATAGTCATATTTTGAATGCATGCACATAGAAAAACTTTTTCAGTTAGTCTGGAATGGATGGATTTTGTTTTTCTGTTGATCCAACTCAATTCTGCTTATGATGGACTGAATTTATTGGGTCAGTTCAGTGCATTAAGGAGAATGTGATATCATTTGGAAATGTAGTCGTGCAGTATAAAAGTGTTCAGTATCGAAAATAATGCACAACTCAGACAATGTAAAGTTAACAATGAGCATATAATAAAATGTGTTACTGTGATAGAGTTTCTACGGCATTAAAACCTAACTGAAGTACATCGAACATAATGTTTTACAATGACAGTTGCTGCTTAGCATTAAAGCCAAACTGAAGTACTTCTGACATAATGCTTTACAGTCAAATAGAGTTGCTTATTGGCATTAAAGCCTAACTGAAGTACTTCTAACATAATGCTTTACAGTGATATAGAGTTGCTTATTGGCATTAAAGCCTAACTGAAGTACATCTAACATAATGTTTTAATGTAGAGTACAGTATGACAAATAATTTTAACAACAACCAACATATTCAAGTAAAGACTTTTTGTCTTGCCTGCAGAGCATAGGTGAGACATAGTTATTAAAGTTCTGATGGCTTTGTCATTGTTGTTCATGTAGACATTGATGTTATTTTGTTGTATTTAGCATAGTTTCTTTTACAGTTTTAAGTACAGTCAAAAAACCTGATGGGTGTATTTTTCATATAGGTTACTGCTCATCACAGGCTAAAGTAGGCCACAGTGACTCAGGTGATTAGCTGATATTTGAAATATTCCTCAGCAAGGCAAACAAGACAGCATTCTGCAGAATTCTTATAAAAATTTTGGTTGCTCGTTTTTAAACTTTCATGAGGGGAGATAAATTTAAAGTTTCGATGAGGATTTCACATGTTACTTTTTCTACCTTATTAGTGAAATGTACTGGTCTTTGAATATATAGGATAGAAAACTTGTACGTTTAATAAGGAGGTATGCAGTTTCAGAACTGTAGATAATAGTGTATTTTATGTAAACAAATTTACTGAAAATGCATAAAGATATTTTTTAATGCATTCAAATTATGCATAAGAATTTTAATTTAAATGTTTATCCTACAGTTGTGACTATGTTGTTTGTGCTGTAAACACATTTCATGTTAAATGATGGCAGTGTAAAATATGCTATTAAGTTCTGGATATGTTATACATGTTAAATGATGGCACATTTGAGCAATATAAAATATGCTATTAAGTTCTGGATATGTTAAACATGTTTTAAATTTTAGGACCTGAAAACTGTGTGAACACTTACTCAAGTAGAGCCATATAATTACATGCACCTCAAAAATTACATGCACCTCAAAAACACTCAGCTTGAGTCATAAAATTACATGCACCTCAAAAACACTTACTCAACTTGAGTCATACAATTACATGCACCTCAAAAACACTTGCTCATGTTGAGTCATATAATTACATGCACCTCAAAAACACTCAAGTAGAGCCATATAATTACATGTACCTCAGAAACACTCAAGTAGAGCCATATAAGTACATGCACCTCAAAAACACTCAACTAGAGCCATATAATTACATGCACCTCAAAAACACTCAAGTAGAGCCATATAATTACATGCACCTCATAAACACTCAAGTAGAGCCATATAATTACATGCACCTCAAAAATTAGATGCACCTCAAAAACACTCAAGTTGAGTCATATAATTGATCAAACTGGTAAATAATGTTGGATGAGTTTTATTTAGCAAACCTATGCATTAATCAGTTGATCTTGAATCAGATTAGTCAAGATTTTTACCACTGAAGAGAGTGGGTTTGTTTAAATAGCATTTTGACCAGACTTGATAAATAAAATGTTTGAGAAATTTCTTAATGAGAAAGAGCTATGCATATTTGCGAGGTAATCTTGTTATCTCCCTTTAGACTGTATTTGTGTCTAGCTTTGTAAATGAAATTTGATTTTGGACAGGTTCTATAATAAGTGAGATTATCAAATATTAAGGAGTTTATTTGCTTCTCATTAACCGAGTTTAATTTAAGTACATATACGTAACACCGAGTTTGTCAGCTTTCTAGAGTCTTTCTTTCAGAAGTTTGTAAGTGGGTTGGATAAATTTATTTATAAGTGAGGTGTAAAGATGCCTTTGGAAAGAATTTTCATCAATTATAGCAAAATAAATAAAATAAAACATGATGTAAAGATTGGGACATAGTTTAATTTGGCTTGTGTTCGTAAAATACCACATAAACATGGTGTAATGGTAAACTGTTATATAAATCATCTGAGAAATTATCAGTCCCCCTTTGGACTTTTTTTGTTGGTACTTTTGATAGTCTGCTGATTTCTGTCCATAATGTATAGGGTAAAGAAGACAAACCACCACCACCCCCTCAAAGAACGTCCAGTCTACCCCCAGACAGGAGGGAGCAGGTGCCACCACCTCCCCCACCCAGGGATTTCGACCAAGAGGAGGAAACAACAAAAATGGAAGAGAAAAGGAAGATCATGCAGGAAGAAGAATTGGATAAAAATGTTGCGCATAAACAGAAAAAGATCAAAACAGAGCAAGACAAGATAGTGGACTCTGTGGTTGTCTCCCCTAGTACTGTAAATACTGACAGTACATTGCAAAACAATAATTATGCCAGATTGCAGAAAGACATGGAGAAAAGAATTCAGGAAAACACATCCCCAGAATCGGATTCTACTTTAAGACACAATACTGATCCCTCCACACAAAAAGAGGAAAACAACACAGAAAGGTAAACTGCAAAGATACTATTTACATATTTTAGTGTACTCTCTAGTTTACTATCCAGTCACAAAACAATACTAAGGTCAGAGGTTAGGTGAATGAGTAGATTTATACATTCGGGTATACAAATATACTCTGCAACCATGAAAGAATGGTAGAGATTAAGTGATTGAGTACTTTATAGAATTATAGAATAAGGTAGGTGTATGTGTGTGTGTGTATGTGTATGTGTAAATATATCTATATCTATCTATATATATATATATATATATATATATAGATATATATATATATATACATACATACCATGTACTCCTCAGTCACAAACAGTTATGATGTCAGCAGTTGGGTCCAGCCACTAAAAAGGTGTTAACTGAATGGGCACTTTAGACTTTGGAACAGGGGTGTCAAATTCATTGGCTGTGGAGGGCCCAGTATGATATAAATGTACTTATTTGGGTTATATGTATCATGAACTTTGATATGCATACATATTTGACACTAAGAAGAGAGCTGTTATGGGAGCGGGACTAATGAGTCTGACAGTCTGTATCCAGCCTGCAGATCGAATGTTTGATGTCCTTTTGCTTTACAGTCACAAAACAGTGGTGATGTCAGAGGTTAAATGGTAATGGTGATGTCAGAGGTTAAATGGTGATGTCAGAGGTTAAATGATGGAGTACTTTATAAATTTGTGTATTTTCATTGGCATCAGTTTTCATGATTGGCAGGGAAAGGACATTTTTTCTGTACATAAATTCATGGTTTGAGAAAGGGTATTATTGTTTCTATAGAAGGGTCTTTGGTGGGTGTTTAAATTTGTAGTTAATAGCAACAACAAAATCCATGAAAATTGGTACCATGCCCACACGACACCCCATCCCACCCCTAATAGTCACTTTACAGTAGTTTATTCTTTTTTCAGCATGCATTTGAATGTGCTTGTTCTGAATGAAAATTGTGCAAATCAGATAACCGAAGTATCTCCGCATTTGTGAAATCAGCACTCCAGAATATCCACAATTTTGAGCAATTAGTACACCAGAATATCCAGTTCTGTGAAATCAGTATGCCTAAATATCCACAGTTTTGTGAAATCAGTACAGCAAAATATCCAGTTTTGTGAAATCAGTACACCTAAATATCCAGTTTTGTGAAATCATTTTACCTAAATATCCAGTTTTGTGAAGTCAGTACACCAGAATATCCAGTTTTGTGAAATCAGTACACCAAAGTATCCAGTTTTGTGAAATTAGTACACCAGAGTATCCAGTTTTGTGAAATCAGTATACCAGACTATCCAGTTTTGTGAAATCAGTACACCAAAGTATCCAGTTTTGCAAACTCAGTACACCAAAGTATCCAGTTTTGTGAAGGAGTTTCAGCATCAGACTTGATTGACCTTTGGATAAATTGAGAGATCATTGCATGGATTTTTGTGCTTCATTGAGTTTATGAACACATTTACATGTATATGTACACAAATGAATTATAAATTTTGTATTTAGTTATTTCCAATGAACAAGTTGATTGTGAGTAATCTGGCATTGGTTTTATGGTCAAAGATCTTGACTAGCTTTTCTGGCTTGTGAACATGATACATGTTAAAACCACATTAGTATAAATGGATTTGTATCAAACCAATTGTATGAATATATCAGGAGAATATCTTGAATGATGCCATTTCAATAAATTTACTATTTTTTCCACAAAAAAATAATTTATTACACACTTCACCACACTTAGCAGATGGGTATATCTCAACAGTTTCTGAGACAAGATCATTGGTCTTCTATACTTGATATCAGATTGAAGGTAAAAGGCCATGACAAACAATTTGGACAGAACTTGCACATACATGTATTACGAACATGTTAACATTAAAATATTAGAAAATATTTTGTTACCAAATTTGGTATGCTGGAGTGTCTGAAGAATATCTGAAGTGGTTTTAATATTCATCAATCAAAATGAACATAAAGACAGAAGAAAACAGAAATTGTTCTTGGCCAGTGGAGTGTTAGTCACATTGAGAGATTGTTTGGAGAGAAATAAACAGCTAATTTTTAATGCATTAAGAGTATGCAAATCATTTTATTTTAAGCATTTCTGAAGAAACCACTGGTTGTAAAATTACCATGGTTGGTAATTTTTAGACAGTATGGGGACCACATGCAAGAAGGGTATTATTATCAACTCTCATTCTGTTTGGAATCCTTGAAAGGGGTCAGAGGTCAAATATACAAAATTTCCAATGCTGTGACATTTTCAGTAGTAGTATGGGATACCATATACATCATTTATGTAGCAGATTTCAACCCTGAGTCTTTGTTTAGATGTTGTGTGTGTGTGCATATGTGTGTGTGTTCATGTACACATGCATGCATGTTCACTCCAGGGTCTTTGTTCAGATTGTGTGTGTGTGTGTGTGTGTGTGTGTGTGTGTGTAGTAGTAGATATAAAATGATATCATTTTCAGTCAAGCAAGTTGGTTTAAATATTTTGGGCATGGATGTAGAGGATCTAAAATTATCCTGTGTTCAGATGTGATGGGTGTAGAGAATTTAAAATGATAAAATATTAAGACTTGCAGGGTGTGGAAGGTATAAAATTACACTGTTTTCAGATGTTGGTGAGGTGTGGGTGTAAAGGATTCAAAAACAATACCGTGTCCACATGTGGTTGGTGTTGTGAAGAGGATATAAAATGATATTGTGTTAAGATATGGTGAATGTTGGTGTAGATAATCAAAACTTGTACTGTTTTCAGTGAAGCAAGTGTTGGAACTTTGTATGGTAATCTATAAAAGTTGGTGTGGTTTTCCTTGTGAACATTAACAGACATGTATTCTTGATTACTATTATTACCCTCAGTACAACTTCACTCTTTTTTGTGGTCTGTTCTCATTAAGTCATGGGTTGTCATTAAGTCATGGGTTGTTATTGAGTCATGGGTTGTCATTAAGTAATGGATTCACATTAAGTCATGGGTTATCACTGAGTTCTGGGATGTCATTAAGTCATGGGTTGTCATTAAGTAATGGATTCACATTAAGTGATGGTTGTCATTAGGTCACGGGTTGTCGTTAAGTCATCGGTTTTCATTGAGTCATGGGTTGACATTGAATCATGGGTTGACATTGAATCATGGGGTGTCTTTAAGTAATGGATTCACATTAAGTCATTGGTTCTCATTGAGACGTTGGTTTTTCTTACGCGAATTTGTTGCTAAATGATGAAAATTTGTGCTTGCATTTGATTGGCAGCATTGGTGATACAGGCATGAAAATCTCAAGACAAGGAAAATGTGATCAAAACAGGTAATTATTGAATGCTTTAATCACGAAAAAGCAAAACATAAAAAGTGTACTGTATAATAACTCTATTTTCTCTTTATTAACTCATCTATGATAAATGTCCTTCTTTTCTACCTACCAATCAGCTGTTACAGCATTCACTTCAAATTGGCATTCATTCTTGAGCAATCACATGCAGTGTCACATGCCTATCATGTGATCCTATGACTTGTGTTGGCTAAAATACTTCTTGTAAAGATCCTAAAAATGAATACATTAGATAAAAAAGGATTTTATACTATCACCTTGTTTTTCTTCTTTATAAGCAAATAAATTTTAAAACTTCTTCAACCATTTAAGTTGATGATAATGTAAGGTTTATGTTGATATTTATGTTTGTGTTGATATTTGTGTTTGTGTTGATATTTATGTTTGTGTTGATATTAGTGGTAGTATTTATAACAAGATCAAAAAGTAAATAAACAGTTTTCATTCCAGGATTGGAAAAATTGGGGCCTTTGACTTCTACCAGGTCGAAAAGTAGGGTAATTTAGAAGCAAAAAAAATGGGTTGCAAATAACCTTACCTGTTTCTTGCTTATTCAAGAAAATTCATACATGTCATTATCAACCTATACTGCCATGAGCCTTCCTCATGCTTGAGCAATGAATACCCCACTTGAATTTATATTGGACATTTGTGTCCATTTTTTCCTCTCTGTAGGCTACTTTAGAAATGAATGCAGCCATGTTTTTGATTTCATATTTTCTTTACATCTTCTATATATGATCGTTGACAAGTGTTCTCATTTGGTGCCCAAACTAATAAAAACCAGTAAAACATTCCTGTCAACCAATGAAATTGATCTTTTTATTCTTCTTTGGCAATAAGTGCTTTTTATTCACTAAACCTGCATGAAATTTGCTAAATTCAGTCAGTCTGAGTGAACTTTAATGAATTTTTTTTGTTTTCTGGGGCACAATAGAGGCAGCTTGCACCAATGAGAAGGATCAACTGCATAATTGCACAGCCTACAATGAACTCTCAATTTATTTTTCAGAAAAAACCCAAACACATTGAGAGAAGAAAATTGAAACAGTATGGTGGAAACAATTTAAGCTTAGGTTTCACAGTTGTCAAGGAAATGAAAATATGTTAATTAAGATGCTGGAAGTAGATTTGGAGTTCCCCCACAGATTTTACAAGACACGGTTTTGCTGAAAGGTCAGCTCCAATGCAAAAATGGAGAAAGATCCTTTTTTTTTTTTTTTACATGAGAAGAGAATAAGCCTCTTATCCATCATATTGAGAAACTGTCCCTGCTGGCCCATTCTGTGAACAAATCACATGGCAATTGCTGGACCATTCTATGAAGAAATCACACAGTAATTGCTGGGCCATTCTGTGAACAGATCACTTAGTAATTGATGGGCTATTTTATGAACAGATCACATGGTAATATGTTGGCAGCAGAACTGTCTCAGCTGTGCTTTGGTGAAAACAGGACATGTTAATATGTTGGCAGCAGAACTGTCTTGGCTGAGCTTTGGTGAAAACAGATCATATGTTAAATGTGTTGGCATCAGACTGTTTCAGCTGAGCATTTGGTATGAAGAGACTTTAGCACTGTTTCAGTATCATTGATGCATGTATGAATTTGTAGTATATTATTTGGCAATAGTGAATCATGATAAAGACTCCAACTATCGATACAGGACTATAGTGTGTCGTGAGACAGACTCCAACTATTGATACAACTATCAACAAATAAATTTCAGGATTTGTGCTCAGTTATTTTTTGCTGGGTTTTTATTGTTCACTCTCAAGAAATGAAGGTGTTCAGGAGAATTTTGAAGATTTGACCCAGTTAACATTTGAACAGATTTCTTCAGTAACAGAGTCTACATCAGACAACGTAAAGTTATTGTTGGATTTTGCATTTTTCTCACAGCTTATTTAAGTTTTCAGTGTTTTTACTTTTTTATCAGCTAAATCCCTAACTGAACAATACTCTTATGAAAAAAATGAACTGTACCACTTTGAGCACAAAGATTGTTCATGTTGATCATGTAAACTGGATATAGTCCATTATAAACTTTCTGCTGATTTTTGTCATTATGCACGAAGCTGCTTTTAATGTTTTTATTTATGATTAAGTTTTATTTTTTTTTATATGGAAATTCAGTTTTGTTGAAAGTAAACACAACAGTTCTCATCATTATACCATTGTAGGCTATACCCAATGTTACATGATTATATTTAAAAGTGGGGCCTTGAATATGTTTCAGTGGTGTATATTTATGATCTGTTCTTTCGGTTTTTACAAGCTGCATGGGATTGCAGTGTTTTTCAATTGATTTTGAATCTACAAACTATCTTTCACACCTGAATTTATAATAAAAAATAGAAGTGTTCAAAAATTGATTATTTTATGTAACCATGTCTGAATAAAAATGTTTTGTTATTGTTACTGGTGGTTTCACTTGCTGAGTAGGGGGAATTAGTCTGTTAACTAACATCTGGCTAATAATACATAATAGAACAGCACCAAAACCTTTAATACTTTTTATTGAAGAGATATAAAGCTCTTCAATTTAATTTTTTTCTTTAAAGCTTTAATTCATGTACATCATAATGTGTTGGCTTCAAGTTCTAATTTATCATTGTATTGTCACACTCAGGATGTAATATATAGGGAGATATACCAGCTGTTGTGCAGCTATTAATGCAATATACATGGGGATATTCCTGCAGTTGTACAACTGTTGATGAAATATATATGGGGATATTCCTTCAGTAGTACAGCCATTGATGTAATATATATGGTGATATTACTGCAGTGGGGGGTATTCCTGAAGTAGTACAAGCTATTGATGCAATATATATGGGGATATTCATGCAGTAAAACAGCTATTGATGCAATATATATGGGATATTCATGCAGTAAAACAGCTATTGATGCAATATATATGGGGATATTCATGCAGTAACACAGCTATTGATGCAATATATATGGGGATATTCATGCAGAAACACAGCAATTGATGCAATATATATGGGGATATACCAGCAGTAGTACAGCTATTGATGCAATATATATGGGAATATTCATGCAGTAACACAGCTATTGATGCAATATATATGGGGATATTCATGCAGAAACACAGCAATTGATGCAATATATATATTCATGCAGAAACACAGCTATTGATGCAATAGATATGGGGATATACTAGCAGTAGTACAGCTGTTGATGCAATATATATGGGGATATTCATGCAGGAACACAGCTATTGATGCAATATGTATGGGGATATTCATGCAATAACACAGCAATTGATGCAATATATATGGGGATATTCATGCAGTAACACAGCTATTGATGCAATATATATGAGGATATACCAGCAGTAGTACAGCTGTTGATGCAGTATATATGGGGATATTCATGCAGTAACACAGCTATTGATGCAATATATATGGGGATATTCATGCAGAAACACAGCTATTAATGCAATATATATGGGGATATTCATGCAGTAACATAGCTATTGATGCAGTATATATGGTAATATACTAACAGTAGTACAACTATTGATGCAATGTATATGGGGATATTCATAGTAATACAGCTATTGAATCAGTATATCAATAGTGTGATGTTGATACATGGAGATGAATTGTTAAACCGCTGATTCGACAACGGTGCAGTAAGACCAGAAATGTTAATTACATCAGCTGTTTTTCAAAAGAAGTGCAGAATCTCAGATTTGACAGAAGGAATGATGGAATAACTGTTGAAGAAGAAACTGGTAGAATCAGCTCCTAAAATGGAAGAAAAGATAGCAGATAGGCAAAGTCAATCTTTTGCTTAGCACCCCTGTCTCAGAAGGAAAGAAAGCAATCACTGAAGATAGCATTGTAGAATGACAAGGGCAAATTGGTTTGTTATTCCTGTACACAACTATCATCAGCTACAAAAGAATCTAGGTAGCAGAAATGAAATATGTCTGATGCAACATCAACACTAAAGGCAAAAGGAAGAAAACAGCAAAATTGAGCAAAGGAAGATCACCAGAACCATGAACTTAACAAAACCATCAAGTCACCAAAACCACTAACTCACAAAAACCATCAGCTTGCCAAAATCATCAACAGATTAATAATACCCTAACAGGAAGCTCAATGGTGCTGATGCAGAGGCTCTGTATAATGATGATGATGGTTAAAGCCAGAAAAAAGAAAACTGCAATCCTGTGAATGGTAAAGACCTTCGTTGTTTTGTTATAAACTCCTCGTCCAGTTTAAGAAAGTGTACAAATCTAATTATTATGAAATGGACAGAATGTGCAAAGTATGATCATTAGAATATACAGAGTTGTGCACCGACATTGTGACTTCCTGTGCAAACACTGTTCAGACTCTAAATAAAAGAGTTTAATCTGATGAAGATTGAAAAAAGATTTCAAAGTTTATTATTTAAAATTTTTTTCGATTGACTATGGATTTTGTTTCAGTGACTACTTTTCACAAGAACAAATAAACAAAACTAATACCATTTATATGAGGGTCAGTTTTATACCATTACTCATCTGTGCTTAATGTTATGCCACTTCCTTAAAATAAAACATTTTTAGTTGTATCAAAACATTTGTTTCCTCATTCCATTCACATCTTTCTTTGGTGTATATTCAATTACAACCACAAACAGTGGTCAACAAATTCCTCTGACTTCATTGTCAACCGATCAAAACATATGACTCCATGGTTTTTATTGTCAGCCAATCAAAACACATGACTCCATGATATTTATTGTCAACAAATCAAAACACATGACTCCAAGGTAGTTATTGTCAACCAATCAGAACACATGACTCAATGAGACCATCATAAGGCATAATGGCATCTAAGATAACAAGATATTGTAAATCCCATTAATTATCATTTGCATTTTGAAAAGCAAAAGCATAACAAATACAGTAAAAACTTCCCATATAAGATCACCTCAGTAACCAAGGAAAATTGGTCTTGTTGGGAATGGTTTGGTTTCTTAAGATAAATGTGCTTTTTTACATCATGATGGAGCCATGGTAGCTCATTTGGTAGAACATCAGACTTATGATCCAAAGGTCATGAGTTTGATACCTGCCAAGGCCAGCTTGAGTTGGCTGCCTTGTCTGTCCTTTGGGAATGTTTTGATCCCATTTCCTTGGCATGATACAGCCAATGTATTCTTAAATTGCCATTAAAACCAACAAAATCTCTTATATCATGAATGGGAATATCTAAATCTATTTGTAACTGGGCAGTGGTCATTATTGCAACTTGACACATTCTTTAAGAGGAAGAAAAGAACAGACCAAATGTACCAACTGTTCCCATTACTGTGTACCAACTGTTCCCATTACTGAAAACTCCTACCATCTTTACACATTTCTTACTATTCATCTAAAGATTCATTCTATCACAAGTCTTCATAGCTCAAATGGAAGCAATCCTTAAAAAACAAAGTCAAACAATCAAAATGACGAAATATGCTTTTACAATACATACTGCAAGCTGATATTTCTTCAAGATTATGTTCTATTTGCATTAAGTAATGGGGCAATGGCAAACCATCACTGTTATTGTAGGTTTCTGATGATTGACTATACATTACACATTCGTTAGATCAACCATCTCCAGTTTATAATATTATGAATGTCTTCCCTTGAATCAACATGCTTTTAAAAAACAGTGATGCTGTACTCATTATTGTTTAGATGGGAATCTCATGTCCTTTAGGACAAATCATGTCATATCAAATCCCATTATGAACCACTGAGTGAAGCTTCCTTCATAAACCTTACTCTCAAGACTGTTTTCTTGCTCACCATGGTGTCAGCATGGAGGAAGACTGCCCCAGTGGCCTAGTGGTTTGAATGTCCACCTTGGATGCAGGAGGTCATGGGGTCATAATAAAAACTTATAAAAATGGAACTAGCAGCTGCCTCGCTTGGTGCTCAGCATTATGAGGTTAGTGCTAGGACTGGTCGGCCTGTTGTCAGAATAATGTGACTGGGTGGGACATGATGCTACATGTCTGCAGCATGATGTCCTAATGCTAGACATCACTATAAATTGCCACACTGCAGACATTGTTGTGATGTGACTGCAAAATTGTTAAAGCTACGTTAAAAATCCAAATCACACACACACACACTAAGCATGGAGGAGTGAGTTTCATGCATCCTATCAAATAGGGCTGTTTAGGGTTCAGCAATAATTATGACTTGGTGTCTTTTCTGTGCCAACGTGGATTTTTGGCTAAGTTTCGGCTACCTTCACTAACTCCACTTCCTATTCAGATCCCAGTCTTAGTCATATTTGTGCAGGGCTATGCTCAAGATAGGCTCTTTTGCCCAGATATAGCAATACATTTTATTTGCCCTTCTTTTGAAGAGAGAAGGAAGGGTCTGAAGTATCTCATTCTACCTATTAAACTGCTCGGGTGGCCTAGTGGTTAGAGCGTCTGCCTCAGATGCGGGAGGTCGCGGGTTTGAACCCCTGCCAAGTTATACCAAAGACTTATAAAAATGGTACTAACAGCTGCCTTTCTAGGCGCTCAGCATTAAGAAGCTAGTGTTAGGACTGGTTGGCCTGGTATCATGATAATATGACTAGGTGGGACTTGATGCTACATGTCTGCTGCATGATGCCTCAGTGCTAGACCTCATTGTAAACTGCCACACTGTAGACATCATAGCGATATGACTGAAATATTGTTAAAGTTACACTAAAAATCCAAATCTCACACACACTCTTTCTACCTATTAAAGGTTTTCTTATATTTCTGCATCCATTGTTTCTAGGTGGATTGTATTCACTGTCAAGAGAGCTTAACAATCTCTTACTGAGAGGGACCTGTCTTTTATGAGAACCAAAGCCAATAAGGTTATGACTATTGATAATGTTATGAGAGCTGTGTTTTGGCAGTTAACACTACCATGGCATCATTCTGCTATCAGTCATTGGAGCAGACATCTTTTTTTGGGGCTTGACAGTTAAGACAAAAAAAGTGATTCAACATTCTGCTAGCTTACTGTACAGATCTTTTCTTACTGCAAGGGTAAAGTACAATAATTGATAACCATTTGTTGAGGTTGTTGAGGACATCAGCCTCATCCTAACTGGTATTCAGCAATGCAGTAGTATCTGTTATTGTATTACTGACATTAAAATGTATTGGGGGTGTGTGTTAAAACTAGTTTTGTATGTGTGTGATTTAGATTTTTAGCATTGCTTTAACAATTTTTCAGTCATATTGCTACGATATCTGCAGTGTGACAGTGTATAGTGATGTTTAGCACTGGGGCATCATGCTGCAGACATGTAGCATGATGTCCCACCCAGTCACATTATCCTGACACCAGGCCAACCAGTCCTAACACTAACCTCTTAATGCTGAGTGCCAAGTGAGGCAGCTGTTAGTACCATTTTTAAAAGTCTTTGGTATGACTCGGCCAGGGGTCGAACCCATGACCTCCCACATCCGAGGCAGACACTCTACCACTAGGCCACCAGAACGGTCAAAACTAGTTTTAATTATGCAGTACTTACCTGCTACTAGTTTTAATTATACAGTACTTACCTGCTACTAGTTTTAGTTATACAATACTTAACTGCTACTATTGCAAAGACTTCCTCCTGCCAGTCTGATCAGCCAGCTCCAGTGTCCTGCACATTCAGGTCAAAGTCAGAAGAGGAGTAGATTCCAACAGTAGACTGTGGCATAAGAGATTGGTTCTTGTTCTTTCAGTTCTAGAATATATCTGTGAATCAATGCTAATTGGAGGCGGGGAGCATTATAGCTTGAATGGGGGACTTTCAGTCTGGGAACAGGAAAGCAATGCAACTGTAACATACAATAGTAATATAACACACCCAACTACTGTTTAGTATGATTGAGCAAAAAACCTCTTGAGGTAGACAATGAAATTTGGTGGACATGTTTTTATGCAGATGTACCAGACCTAAGTAGATTTTTATTCTATTATGCATTTTTTTTTATTCCTAACTTGCACAGATATATTGTGATAGATCATGTCTGTCCATGTGTCTGTCCGTGTTTCCCAAATTGGTGTTGATGGAATTCGGGTCACAAGAAAAACTGTTTTTCTTGTGACCTGAACTCCATCAACACCAGTTTGGGTCATATTTGATATGTTTTAGGAATTTGAGTTGACAGTGAATGTTTCATATCCTGAATGCAGCCCCAGAAGAGGTGATTTTGGGGTTAAAGGTCATATTTTCATAGGAAATATGGACTCTTCCTTATGACTTGTGCTCCATCTGCACTGAGTGAGGGAGGTGATAATATTTGCTATGTTTCAGAAAAATAAGATGATATCAGAAAGATCTTGAATCCTAAATGCAGGAAGAGGGGTGGTTAGGTAGATGTAAGGGAGTAGGGGTGAATAAAAAAAGTATGTCCATTTTTTATGGTTTCCATCATTTGTTTCTGGGTTTTTTTTAAATACATTTATGAACTTTTTTTTATTTGGACTTTTAGTCAGCTGTGAGGGCGATATGTTTTGTAGACACAAATCTTGTTCTGACACTGTTGCCATATAGTCATCAATCATTAATTTCCAAGAATTTTTTTAAAACTATTTAAAAGTAGGTCACATTGACATAATTTCTATGTTTAGTAGTAATATTTTTCCTCATAGCAGGCAAGTTATTGAGAAGGTCCACAACCATTATGGGTTTAATACCATTCAGAATTTCACTTCTGCAGATGCGTTAATTCTCCAGGGCCTCTTGTTCTATTCACAGCGGTTACAACTTGAGGAAAAGGCAGAGAGAAGAGAGGAAGAAAGCCACACAAGAGGTGATTAACATGATGCGAGAAAAGCAACGAAAAAGTGAAGTCATGAAGAAAAGAAAATCTTATTTAAAGCCATTAACAGTGGGATTAGCTCTTCTTATAGGAGGAATCCTATTGTACAAGTACTACTGGTGACGTTAGTTTAGGTTTATACCATTGTACAAATACTACTGGTGACATCATTATAGGCTTATACAACTATACAAATACTACTGGCGACATTAGGTTTATACTATTGTACAAGTGCTACTGGTGATGCTTGTGAAGGTTGACACTACTGTACAAGTACTACTGGTGACAGAATGTAGATTTATACTATTGTACAAGTACAACTGGTGACAGTTTATGTTTATTCTATTGTACAAGTACTACTGGTGACATTAGTGTAGGTTTATACTATTGTACAAGTACTACTGGTGACATTAGTGTAGGTTTATACTATTGTAAAAATACTATGGCAACATTACTGTAGGTTTATACTATTGTACAGGGACTACTGGTGACATTAGTGTATGTTTATACTATTGTACAAGTACTACTGGCAGCATTACTATAGGTTTATACTATTGTGCAGGTACTACTGGTGACATTAGTGTAGGTTTATACTATTGTACAAGGACTACTGGTGGCATTAGTGTATGTTTATACTATTATACAGGTACTACTGGCAACATTACTGTAGGTTTATACTATTGTACAGGGACTATTAGTGATGTTAGTGTAGGTTTATACTATTGTACAAGTACTACTGGTGACATTAGTGTAGGTTTATGCTATTGTACAAGTACTACTGGCGACATTAGTGTAGGTTTATACTATTGTACAAGTACTACTGGCGACATTAGTGTAGGTTTATGCTATTGTACAAGTACTACTGGTGACATTAGTGTAGGTTTATACTAATGTACATGTACTATTGGCAACATTAGTGTAGGTTTATACTATTATACAAGTACTACTTTCAACATTACTGTAGGTTTATACTATTGTACAGGTACTACTGGTGATGTTAGTGCATGTTTATACTATTGTACAAGTAAGACTGGTGACATTAGTGTAGGTTTATACTATTGCACAAGTTCTACTGGTGACATTAGTGCAGGTTTATACTATTGTACAAGTAATACTGGTGACATTAGTGTAGGTTTGTCATAACAGTTATATTGCTATGACATCTGTGTAGTCAGGATATATTCAGCAAAATGCTATTATAGTATACCTCATTGTCTCCAGAATTTACAAAGTATTGAGAAATATTTTAAAAAAAACTTAATGGAAATATTAGACTAGGAATATGTATTCATGTTCACATTCTGTCATGCGTTTGTGTGAGGAGTTTAAACTTTTTATACCTCAGTAAAGAAATGGGGTTATTTATATCGCCTAACTCTTCCCATTAGTTCTCATCCATAAATCTACCAGTCCTAAAGGAACCAGAGTGGCTTAGTGGTTATTGCATGGGACTTGCAAGCACAGTGGCCCAATGGTAATTCCATGGGACTTGCAACGAGAAGGGTGAGGGTTCATTTCCTGCCTCGGTTATCCCTGGGTAAGATACTGTGGTGTGTCCTTGGGCAAGGCACTTTACCTTTGATATCCCAGGGTCAGCAGCTGTGGTGTGTCCATTGGCAAGGCACTTTACCTTGTAGATCCCAGGGTCAGCTACTGTGGTGTGTCCATGGGCAAGGGCACTTTACCATGGATATCCCAGGGTCAGTAACTGTGGTATTTACTTGGGAAAGGCACTTTTCCTTGGATATCCCAGGATCAGCTACTGTGGTGTGTCCTTGGGCAAGGCACTTTACCATGGATATCCCAGGGTCAGATACTGGGGAATATCCTTGGGCAAGATACTTTACCATGGGTATCCCAGGGTCAGCTACTGTGGAGTGTCCTTGGGCAAGGCACTTTTCCTTGGATATCCTGGAGTCAGCTACCATGGTATGTCCTTGGGCAAGACAGTTTTCCTTGGATATCCCAGAGTTGGCTACTGTGGTATGTCCTTGGGCAAGATGCTTTACCATGGATATCCCTGAGTCGGCTACTGTGGTATGTCCTTGGGCAAGGCACTTGACTCCAATTGCTACAGTACAATATAACTTTCACATGTTGCTGTGCTGTAAACCATCTATTCTGATACAGATTCAGTTTGATTTCATGAAATTACGTTATGTACATGAATATTTGCATGTATTAAATAAAAATGGCTTGATTACAGTTCATGCTATTTTTACAGGTAATGAGTTCCATTTTTACATAAAATATACAATTTGCAAGTTCTCATATTTGATAGATTTTGTGGTTTCTGTATAAGATAAACAGTATAACTTACAAATCTAGTAGTCAAATCTGAGCATTACAGTTGCATATGTCTTAAGATAGTCTTTTAAATTTCCTCAAACCAAAACTTTTCTTGTTTTTTTTTCTTCAGTAGAAGAAGTAGCACATTAATTTGGAAACAGTATAATTATGTGTAGAGTTGGAAACAGTATACTGAAGTGTAGAGTTGGAAACAGTATAATTATGTGTAGAGTTGGAAACAGTATAATTATGTGTAGAGTTGGAAACAGTATAATTATGTGTAGAGTTGGAAACAGTATACTGAAGTGTAGAGTTGGAAACAGCATAATTATGTGTAGAGTTGGAAACAGTATACTGAAGTGTAGAGTTGGAAACAGTATACTGAAGTGTAGAGTTGGAAACAGTATACTTATGTGATGATGGATAATTAATATCAGTAACGCACAGTATATTATTTAGGACAGTGTTGGAAAAAGTATGTTTGAATGATGATAGATCAAGAATACCAGTATTGTACAGTTTATTATTTTGAACAGAGAAATATTCACGTAATTTAAATTTGATAGTTTCTTGAAATATATCTTTGATAATAAAATATTTATCATTGAAAATACTTATTTTTGTAACTTCTAATTAATTTTGCTTATATATAGTACTACTTTAAACTAAACCATGGAAAAGCCACTTAAAAGGATAAAATGCTGATTCAAGTATTCATGCTGAAAAATGAAAGCATTAACATAGATCAGTGTGGTTTGCTGACTCGGCAGAGCTGAAAAACATAGTAGAATTAAGAATTCATATGGGTAACAGCTTGTGGTAAAACCTGTAAGAATTTAAATATCTTCAAATAATTTGTTGAAGTTTTTGAAAATTGACCTTTAAAGGTAATATTTATTTTTTTCATTTGTCAGGAATTATTTCCTTTATCACAACAGGCATTCAACATCTTTGATATTGTTTTACACTTGTCATAAGCTGTAATGAGTTACCAATAGGAGCAATTTTTAGAAATTCTAGACAAGACACTTTATTAAAAATGTTTGTTAAATCAACATTTAGCTAAAAAAAAGTTTGCATATATAGAAATGCTTTTGTTGTTTATGAAGTTGCTATGACTAAGCATATAGTACTGTTTTTCATTGAATTTTCCAAAAGTACAACAAAGGAAAACAGTTTCTACATGACTAGTTCTGTATTTATTGCAAGAGAGAGAGAGAGAGAGAAAGAGATACCCCGTGATAGTTGACAATCATATTTGCTCATGTGGAATATGTACGCAGCTGAACCAGATCTACCATCCCGTCATGTAAGCAGATTATTGTTGTCACTGTTTGTTCTATCAATTTAAAATCGAAGTTGTAAACCCGATCTGCTGGCATAATACATGATGGCGTATCATGGTCTACACTGTTAGCACTTTCTTGTACATGTTCTTGGGCAAATATGATAATCTGTATAATTTACAGTTACTTTACAATGAAATGATTGCTCTTTTTTCATTGAACATTATAAATTTAGCGAATACGAAAATTAAATTTTTTTCATAATTGTACAAATCTGATTTTAAAAATTATCCTTGGGAAGTAAAAGTGTGAATCACTAGAGGGAAGTAATAGTTTGAATCACTACAGGGTCTTAAATCTTTGAATCACTACAGAGTCTTAAAGCTTTGAATCACTACAGCAAAGCAAAGCTTTTAACCACTACAGGGAAGTAAAGATTTGAATGGATACAGGGAAGTAAAGATTTGAATGGATACAGGGAAGTAAACTTTGAATCACTACTGGGATGTAAAGCTTTGAATTGCTACAGGGATGTAAAGCTGTGAATCACTACATGAATGTAAAGCTGCGAATCACTACAGGAAAGTAAAGCTCTGAATCACTACAGGAAAGTGAATCTCAATCACTGTAGGAAGGTGAATCTTTGAATCAGTACAAGAGAATAGAGCTTTGAATCACTACAGAGAAGTAAATTTCTTCACCGCAGAAAATTTACTCTGCATTTTTACATGGTGTGAATTATCGCAGGTTTTACTATATACTTGTATTGTGTCCAGGAATACTAGTTATGTCCTGCCTGTTGGATATGCATGAGAGACTTTCATTGGCAGCACTGTTTATATTGGATATGCATGAGAGAATTCCCTTGAAAACAGTGTGCATATTGGGTATGCATCAGAGACTTCCCTTGGCAGCTTGATACTCTGCTGATAATTGTTGTATGTGTAATTGAAAGGTAATACAGTATGAACCAAACCAAAAATATGGAAAGCAAATTATGTTGAGGATGTTCAAAAGATACTGAATTATAACATTTATTGAGATATTACCAGTTTCATATTTGCATCACCATGGAGGGTCATAACAGATTTTGGATGAGAATTATCCACACAACTGTCAACTGACCAGTCTGAAAGTGAAATGTAAAGTAGTCTAACATTTTATTCACGTTTGTTACTTGATATGATCTAATGTATATCTGTACAATTTGTTACTACAAGGATACATTGTTTTGAATTTAATTTTATGGGGATCTTTTGTAAATGTTCATGAAGCTTTTGAAGATCATGAGAAATATCTGTAAATAATGCAGAGTTAAAAGTTGCATTTACAGTATCATTTATGAAAGCCTGTCTGTCAGAAATAAAACAACTGACAGGTGTGTATATTTTCGTAATGCAAAAATACAATATTAACTCCAGTCCACTATTTGTTCTTTCTTTGCCCAAAACTGAAGTAAATGCAGGAAATTTAACACATTTCATTTGAAGTTTTGGCACAATAGAGTGAGGCCTCCTTTATCCAGACCCCGTTAATCTTGGCTCCTAGATCATGGAGCCTTTATCCGGACCCTGTTAATCCAGGCCCCTAGATCATGGAACTGTCTGAGTGCAGGACTTGAACTTGGACTACAAACTCAGAATTAAAGATCATACTTAAAGCCTCCATTTTGTTGAAATCTTGGCATCTATGTAACTTAAATTTAAAAAAAAAATGTATTCTAATTTCTTATTTTTTTTTATCTTGTACTAATTGAAATTGTAGAAGACTTTTATAGTATACTGTATAGAAAAGTCTATATAAATCAGTATGCACAAATGTGTTGCAGTCAGCGAAAAACAATCAGTGTTGTTGTTGTTGTTGTTGTTGTTATAGGGTTTAACGCCATTTTTCAGCACAAGATAGGCTATACATGGCGGCCAGTATTAATGGTGGAGGAAGAACCCTGGAAAATCCCGGGAAGAACCACCGACCCGCGAGAAGCTACCGGCAAGCTTTCTCACATAACCACATTGGCCGAGCCCGAGACTCGAACCCACGCAGACAGAGGTGAGACGGCAGTGATCCGTAACGGACAGCGCTTTAGACCACTCGGCCACTCGGGGCCCCCAATCAGTGTTGTAATGCACGTATCTGATTATTATTAAATATTCATCAGTGTTGGAGATAAAATTGTGAACTTTCAACTTAAAATGCATACAAGTCATGGAACAATGATTACCCATCAATCATTGGGTTGACACTTTATATTTGGCTAAAGTTGTTGCTTCTGAGACTGCAAACTTGAGCTGAAATATACAAGCAACAGAGCTTGCTGACTTCTTGATATATGTGTATATATGTATGTATGTGTGTGTATGTATGTATGTATGTATGTATGTATGTATGTATGTATGTACTTGAAAAATTGACAGAGAAAGTTTGAAGATATATATGAATGAAATCCTTATCCACCAGACTTGCTGAATTGTACATTTATACATTCAGTTCTCTGAATAGAACATTTGCCAGTTGCCTAAACAATTCTCCCCCAACCAACCAAAACTTTAGAATATGGATTCAAGATTTATTTTAAGATGGAACTCGAGTAAAATGAAGAATAAATTTTGGAGTCTTGATGCATTTGTACAATGATAATGAAATTACTGATGCATATTCAAATATCAAGCATTTATGACAGCAAGTAAAAAATGTGTACAAGAAGATGAGAATCAGTGAATTACAAGGATGCAAGACTCCAAAACATATTGATTCAATGTACAACAAACTAGGGAAAGAGTTCTGTTCAAAAGGGTTTATGTAAATGACATTTTAATTCAGTGATAGACAGACATTGTTGATATGCAATCATACCAGAAGGATAATAATTGGTATAAGTACATTTTGATTGTGGTATATATTTTCAGCAAATATGCATGGACTGAGGGTTGTTCTATTAAAATATACTTCGGATCAGGGAAGGCATTTTCATTGTTGAACAGTCACCCATGGGTGCAGTTTAGAATTTTGTATCATTTTCATGTGGACTCTGAGAGTAAACAATGTATCCTGACATATTTTTAAATAAGTGCTTTCCCTGGGTACCCTGTATGTTTAAATGGAACAGCCCTGGGTACCCTGTATGTTTAAATGGAACAGCCCTGAGAAAAAGTGAAGATGAGAAAAGGGGACAATATAGAAGTATCTTTAAGGAATGAAAACCAAGATGTGCTTTGATGACAGGAAATAATTTTACAATTGTGTGGGTCTTGGAGAAAGAGAACATATTTATATTTGTCTACATATTCTGACAAGAAAGCCTCTGTTGTGGAGAGTTTTAACAGAACTCTTAAGATTTTCATGTGGCAGTACTGTACACAAATTGTGACTTGAAATTGTTCCATATATTAACTAAGCAGATTAAGGGATATAATAGCATCTATCATAATCAATAGACCTGATCCCAAAAGCAAAAGTTAGATATAATGTCTGGATTAGTTTATCTGGTTACCTAGGAACTGATACCTTTGGAATGCCGAACAATTTATTAGCTGACCTACAGAAATTGGCAGACTTGAAGAATATGGAGGGTTACTGGTGTATTGACAAACATGATCGCAATGAAAAGATTTTGAAGATGAAAAGAATAAACAGTCAAAAAATACGTGAAATGGAAAGGATGTAATCATTTGTTTAATAGTTGGAAAACTGCTGTGAACTGTGTCATTAAAAATAAGCAACAGAAAATTGGTCACTCCAAACTTCAAAGACCTGCCTCAAAATAAAATCAAGCCAATCATCCTGTTGGATAGGTACTTTGAATGTTTGTACAATTAATTAATTCCATATAAAAAGTCTTGAAGTTTACTGGTATATGAACTAATTTATATTGTCACCAGTAATGAAAAGGTCTGATTTTTCCTCTCAAACTTTAGCTAATAGATAAGAACAGAGCATGCAGAAAACATAATGAATGTAGTTGCAATAGAAATAAGCCCAGCATTTTACCATGCAGTTGTATTTTGGGAAGTCTGGATAGTTTACAAAAAGTTGAAATCATCAGTGCACTGACTGTTTGCATGGCACGATGACTTTAAGGTGTAATAACTTGAGGTTCATCTCAACAGAACACAAATAGGAAATAAGAGTAATACCAACTGATTCAAGAGGGAATGAAGAGGCAAGCGTTCTTTTTTATGTGGATCTGAGCAGAAAAAGCATGTATTAGATAAAATAAGACTCAGGTGAATATTGGTGATCAGCTGGGGCGCTTGAATACCTTGAAGTGCAAACTTGGGCTGCATACAATCCAACATAGTGTGGTGTTGACCTTTTATTTTTCCAACAGTGACGTCATTAAATCTTGTGTTCAGCTTTCAACTGAAATCGGTTGACCCACGAATGTCGCAGATCAACATTGGATTAATTCGTACATGTGAAAAATGGCAGGGTTTCTCAATTTGGATGTGAAATTACATGGTTCATAATATGAAGAAACAGCAATGTTTCCTGGTTTCAGTGGAACCCAATGATGTTTAGGACTAATATCTTCCAGTATTCGGTATTATTTAGATGATTAGGCATATACGACGGGAGCTTTGAGATTTTAAGTAGACCTTGATGAATTTGAAATTAACGCAACATATATTTGAATCTTGAAGTTACAGAGAGGCTCATACAAACCATTTAGAATGACAGAAAAGGAAGCCATTTGTGTGAATTTGTTGATCGAATTTGATGGAAGCACACATGATGGAAAAACGATTTGTCATATGTGATGTCATCTAAAATAAATAGTTGAGGGTAATTCTGTAATTAACTTTTAGCTCTCCATATAAATAATATGAACACCAAAGATTACATGTATTAGGGGGTTTTGTGTGGGTATTTAATGGTATTTTTAACCCAATTATTGACTATATCATTGACTATATCATGCCAAGGAAATGGACACATTGAGGCAGTCAACCCAAGCTGGCCTGGGCAGGTATAAAGTTGGATGCTGCACCAACTGAGTTACAACAGCTCACAGAAGATTACATAATGAAGTAGATAAATCAATATACACAATGCCTAAAAAGAGTTGGGAAATTTACAATTACAAGTTAATATTGTTTTATGTTCTGATTGCATTAGTATCATGAACACCATACATGCATCCACAGAAGATTCTAATAAATCATGGACAATGTAAACAGCCAAGTATACACCATCAGAACTTCGGCTCACATTAGATACATCCACATAAACAAACAAGTTTATAATACACAGAGGAACAGAGTAGCTTGTATACTTCTACTGGCATTCGTAATGCATGTAATTGCAGACACTATGTGTGAAAAACTAAGACCAGTAACCACTGTTAAACACTACTTAACAATAAAAAGATGAGAAACATTTTAATTCCACCAGCAAACATCATATTTTAAAATTAAAGTCAAACAAAGCAAGAGATCATGGTCATGTAGCTGGTAAGTACAGAGGTTTATCGAGGCATTGGTGAAAATGATGCAGATCAAAAAGTGACAGTTATACCAAAATTATGAAAGTTACATTTTGTTTAGTAAGGATTTTATAGTCGAGTTTAAAAGGAAAGTAAAGAATTGATACAAAGATGACAAACAAATTCCTAGTTTATGGTTCATGTGACAATCATTAGAACAACTGTCAAAGAGTCTACATGATGTCAAATTCATGGAAACCATAAAACTACAAAACAATGAATACCAAGTATTTGATACAAAACATCTACCGTTGCAAGAAAAGTGGATGATTTTAAAAATTATATAAGTTGCAGAGGATCATGGATAACAGGAGGATTGCCAATATATAAAATATTCCTTGAAGTATATCAAACTGAAATCAATATGTAACTTTCATACTATTACAGATAGAAAATCATATAATGTCCAAGTCTCAGAGTCTGAACGTCAGCCTTCAAACTATAAACTAGTACACTGGGACTAGCTATAAACTGGTACAATGGGATTAACTATAAACTGGTACACTTGGACTAGCTATAAACTAGTACACTGGGACTAGCTATAAACTAGTACAATGGGACTAGTTATAAACTGGTACACTTGGACTAGCTATAAACTAGCACACTGGGACTAGTTATAAACTAGTGCACTGGGATTAGCTATAAACTAGTACACTGGGACTAGCTATAAACTAGTAGACTGGGATTAGCTATAAACTAACACACAGGGATTAGCTATAAACTTGTACACTTGGACTAGCTATAAACTAGGACACTGGGACTAGCTATAAACTAACACACTGGGATTAGCTATAAACTAGTACACTTGGACTAGATATAAACTGCTACACTGGGACTGGCTATAAACTCGTACACTTGGACTAGCTATAAACTAGCACACTGGGACCAGCTATGAACTAGTACTAGTCACAACTAGTACACTAATACTAGCTATAAACTAGTACACTGGGACTAACTATAAACTGGTACACTAGTACTAGTGATAAACTAGTACACTGGGATTAGCTATAAACTAGTATACTGGGACTGGCTATAAACTAGTACACCAGAACTAGCTATAAACCAGCACACAGTGACTAGCTATAAACTATTACAATGGGACTAGTTATAAACTAGTACAATGGGACTAGTTATAAACTAGTACACTGGAACTAGCTATAAACTAGTACCATGGGACTAGTACATTTGGACTAGCTATAAACTAGTACAATGGGACTAGTTATAAACTAGTACACTGGGACTAGCTATAAACTAGTACTAGTTAGAAAACTAGTACACTAGTACTAACTATAAACAAGTGCACTAGTACTAGTGAAAAACTAGTACACAGGGATTAGCTATAAACTAGTATACTGGGACTAGCTATAAACTAGTACACACAGGACTAGCTATAAACTAACACACTGGAACTAGCTATAAAATAATACTCTTGGACTAGCTATAAACTAGTACACTGGACGAGCTATAAACTAGTACACTGGACAAGTTGTAAACTAGTGCACTGGGACTAACTATAAAACAGCACACTGGGACTAACTATAAACTAGTACACTGGGACTAGCTATAAACTAGTATACTGATACTAGTTATTAATTTGCACCGTGGGAATAGCTTATGATGCTCAACTAAAATTGACAGAAGCAGAGTAAATGCTGCGATCTGCTTATAACATGTTTTTGATCATATAGTCAGGAATTGAATGTAACTTTTTTCTGATCATATAATCAGGAATTGAATATAGAATTTGCATTTTGCCAGTAGGTATGTTAAAGTAAACAATGATAATGACGGCAATAAGACAGTGGAGATGGTCAGTCATGATGTACCAGGAACTAAACAATCATTATGGATATATCATCAGTCAATTCATGCTTGTTGAGAAGTAGCAGGGATGGTGAACAGACCATATTTAGGAGGGTTGAGATTCCTACGAAAATGAACAGACAAGCCTCAATAACGCTAAACCGAGATCTTAAACCGGGTTGCACTAAACCGAGGCCTCTACAAGGTTATTTTTCTTTTGACGCTTGCATGTCAAATTTACTTACCGACCCCTGGTGTAAAACACCGGATGGTCGTCACACATACCACCCCCACCCCCCAGCTGCTGTAGCTACGTAGTCAGGTGGCAGGTCTCTCAACCAAACATTTTATAGAGACCTATATGATATTGCGACCAAGGATCATGTAAATTTATCATGATAAATCCATGAGGAATCACTTGCGCTTTTGAGAAGAAGTTTTTAAACTTAATCATATCCATGTCCCCCTGAACACCAAGTCTGGTGGATGTTTTTTAGCGCGTGGGTATCAACACCATGAAAGACAACCAGAAGATTGCAGTTATCTCTGATTACTTTAGGTATTTGCACATATCGCTGAGTAACATATATAATATCGGTGTTTTTGTGTCTGCCTGGGGGAAAATATCCAAGCTGGATTTGATTGTTTGTCTAGCATCACATCATCGTATACTACGAGATTGTTGATACCCCTGTTGAAATCATCTACCAATAGCACATCGTTGATGTCTGTGATAAAATTAATATCTTACCGTCCTCGTCCAACAACTTTGCATTTTCATTAAAATCTTTAAGCACGTTGAAGCATCACTGATCATCTACAGATGGTGCCACTAAATACAACTTATCCCACCTGAGCCATCTCATTATCAGGTTAAGCAACAATTGTGTCTTACTAGACCAACATAGACCTATGATAATTGCTCTGATACAATTTGGTAGCGCTGGATGATGCTTGATTGGCTCTTGCTTTCGTGTCGCTGAGAAATCAATGACATTCATGTTGTAGGAATATATAATAATTATATGGATTTATATTATGTTCAATGCAGAGCACCCACCCCCACCATTGGATTAAAAACAATAACGACAAGGAATAAAAAGCATGCACTTACAGGCAAGTGTGTGAAATGGGTACAAAAAATACAAATTTATCTCTCACGCAACAGGTGGA
This sequence comes from Megalonaias nervosa, assembly GCA_016617855.1. Classification (NCBI taxonomy): domain Eukaryota; kingdom Metazoa; phylum Mollusca; class Bivalvia; order Unionida; family Unionidae; genus Megalonaias; species Megalonaias nervosa. The sequence continues at coordinate 83,013 of JAECUM010003161.1, read as the reverse complement.
GATATCGCTGCTTTTCACTGGGAAAATTACCAGGAGCTCCATGGGCTAAGTGTCCTGGCGAGAAGCATCTTCCAAGACATAATTATTGTGGTCCTGGAACCCGACTTGATATCCGACTTGACGAGAAAGAAGATCAACCAAGACCTGGAGAGCATTCAATCAACGCGATCAAGCGTGCCATGTTCATGATGTCGCGTATAAAAATCCAGATCGACAACGACATATTCCTGACCTGAAGTTGATTCACACTCTAAAGTCTGTAAAAAATAAATCTCTCAGAGAATTGCTTGCTCATTTTTTTTATAAGATCTGCGATGAAAGATAAACTAGTGCTAGGGGCCAGTAATTAATCATAGACAACTATTATAATGGACTCAATTTATTATAGCTCAAGAGGATATTGGAGGGGTAGAGCAGCAATTACTAAACTTGCTGATGCAGCAGGTGTCGAACGTTCCGTTGCTGCAAATTGGTTAGTAAGACGGGCAATGTGGCAAATTGATCTACCACCACCTAAAAGAATTCAGTACGCACATTTTGATGTCGGCACTCCCAACGAAGTTCATCAGGTAGATATTTTGTTTTTATCACATGATACTATTAAAACTGGTAGACGTTAATTGCGCACGTACAAATACGTGTTGACTATCGTTGACGTTGCAAGTAGATAAAAAGAAGCAGAACCACTATCAACAAAGACAGCAACTAAAGTTGCATCTGCGTTTGAACGAATTTATCAACGTGGCGGCCTGCGATGGCCACAGTTGCTACAGGCTGATCCTGGCAAAAAATTTCTTGGTGCAGTAACATCGCTGATGCAGCAACATAACGTCAAAATCAGACGAGGACACACCGCAATTCATCGCGATCAGGCAATCGTTGAGCGATTTCATCGAAGAACTTGCTGAGCGACTGTTTGGATATCAGTATGCGCAGGAAATATCCCTGAACAAAGTTCAGGCGGACAAGAGATCTCGTGAATGGGTTGCAAGACTACCAAGTGTGATAGCTGCGTTAAATAGTGAATTTACTCGTGGAATTTCTATGGACCCCATCAATGCAATCTCGAAGAAACACATACCATTTAAGCGACATGACTATTTCTCAAAACAACCAGTACTAGGTAATGTGACTGTCAGATACTTATATGAGCCGGGAGAGCTTGATGGAGGGGGTAAAAAACGAGCGACTGACCCAGTCTGGAGCGTAACCACACATAAAATTTCCAGCGTTGTAACATCCACGAGTAGACCTGCAATCCACAAACTAGATTCAACTGCTCCTCAACGTGGATTTGTACGTGAACAATTACAAGTAATTCCTGAAGATACACAATTGTCACTGCCTTCACTTCTGTGAAGAATGATTCGCTAGCAGTAAGGCACTGGCTCCTCGACGTCGGTTACACTCAAGCCAGGTCAGCATCACATTTTCACGTGTGTGACCGAGACTACTATTAATTCTATCCACGGTAAATTGTCGTAGGTCATTAGGAGAGTTCTGCCACAACATTACTGTGTTACAGCAAGCACAGTTATTATTTTGTTGTTGTTTCAGTGTCATGATAAACTTAACATCAAGCTGTAAGTCGCGCTTATGTTTTATTTTTTTGTCACATCGCTGATAACCAGATAATTTTTCCTTAATATATCGTTTAACAACGATGCGTTGATTTCCTGAGTTTGATTATTATTCATTGCGCATTCTATAATAACTCTCCGTAGCTGAGCCATTCTTCTGATTTGAGATACTGCTAGATAAACTAAATTTGACCATTCTATACGATCATCGACAATCCAAATATTAGTATCCGAAATAGTTAATCCCTGTGATGACTGAATAGTTATATCATATCCTAGAGTCCATGGAGATTTATCAATCGTTAACGCACTCTCAACAACATCCACAGGAACAGCAACAATATCATTAAGAACGAGCTTTTGTTTCTTCCTTGGCTCTGTCAAGGGTCCAGGAATTTCAACATCAATATTTTGTTTACGTGTATCTGCTGGGCGATAACACAATGGTACAGGTAGATCTGAGAATTTCTCTTTATGAAACAGAAATAATTGCTGCTGAAGTGAATCACGAACTATCTTCCGACTTGCAACTATCAAATCAGCAGGACTTCACAAATTCCACAAATCACTCATCGCAGTATCTGTAATTATCTCACGCATTATCTCACACGGAATCTTATCTAACTGCAGTCTGATTAGCTCTGTGAACTCTTTCAGCGATTCACCAATAGCTCTATGATCATCAAATATCTCCTCATAATAATCTAAGAATTCTTTTAACTAGCGATGTAGCGATTCACCGACAAAAGGTGGTGGTTGACCATGATCACCACACACGATAACAGCAGTATTCCGAGTCAATAACCAATCATGAAACATTTTTAATACGTCAACGGATACCGTGCATATTTCATCCCAGATAATGATCTTAGGAATGTATTTCTCACCCATTTGTTCAGGTGTCCACGCATCTCCCTTCCATCGAAAAATTGTGATACTTATGAGATCTGACACCGCTTTCTTTCATCTCTCTGGCAAGTCGGTGAGTCGGAGTTAGTACAACCATGTCAAGATTCCGAAATAATTCAATCGCACGTGTTGTTTTACCAGAACCGTCAGGTCCGTTGAGATAAATGGTTTTATATCTGGCCACAGGATCATACACCGATGGTTCTGATGATGGTTGTGACATTTGACTATTTTAATAATATATATCCTCAGATATATCATCAGCAGATTCAGAATAACTGGGTATCTTTTCTTTTTTCACTCTCCACTCGCCCTAAGGTGCATCAACACCGATCTGTAATTCATTTAGCAATCCTGCATTTTTTAAACTGATATAAAATTAATCTGTGGCGACTCTAACCGCGGTATCAGGAAATTTGTTTATCATCGATAATAAGTTTATCGAAATATAAGTTAACATCAAAGATCTTAAATAGCGAATTGTGGTGAATCGCTATCAATGTAGCTCACAATTGTGCCTAGTTTGGTTCCGTCTGATAGGTTAACATCATTTCGATTTATAAATAAATTTTTCTCTGTTGTAACAGCAATTATGAAATCGAGCTGAGCATCGTCGATAATTAATCTTGTGCAATTCCGTTTAGGATCATATGATGCTTCTTGTGTAAATTTACCAATAATTTTTCTGTCAAGATCTTTGGCAACTTTAAATTTCATAGTCTCTAATATCGTAATTGACATCTTCGTCAGGCCTGACATCGTCAGCGTTTTTTGGGGGGTAGCCAGACTTGCTTTTGTGGACGATACGATATTATTGCTTCTTTCACGGTTAACGATATCAATATCTTTGCATCAAGCATATATCGTAATAAAACTATTGGAGTCCAACCACGTTTATTAAAATGCCAACCAAACCATACAGCGACAACCGGATGAAGGTTTTTCGATGCAAACTCGAATGACTCAATACATGCAAATCCAGTTAAGTCAAAATCTGGCAAGGGTCCATTTATCCCAACTCGAGTCATCTCGTGTGTTGGATGTCCAAATCTTTTATAATACTTAGCACACGTGCCCATTCCGAGAAAGCTTCCTGGATAACATGCAACCATATCAAGTGAGATAACATCCTTATAATCGTATTTAGTATTCCACAATTCGTCGTGTCCGTATTCGACACAACTGCCTTGTATATCTTCAAGAAATTCCAACCGTGTTGGCCTCCATGAATTTTCCTCCTGAGCAAAGTGAGCAGCAACTGACGGAACAGTGAAGCAATTACTGATGAATCGTTCGATAACATCAGTATCGTTCGTGTATTTCAACGCAATCTCTGTCATCTCTGAATGAAAAGATTCAATGTGATCAATATCTCCATTAGGCCGTACAAACTGATAATAATAGCTATACTCGGAACTTTGAAACAGCCACACGGACACAGGGTCGCGCCTGCTGGTATTTCTGATAAAATCAAACATATCACCGTCATAAAATTTAACAGTTCGAGTTCGTGGAAATAATGTTACATCCGACATCCACGCGTGAGCTTTATGATCAACGATCTCTATCGAAGCTCCCTTTGATTTATATTTTGGTTCGTACAAATCTCGCCGATCAGTGTTTTCGCCCTTATTGGAAATTTTAATTTCTTTTCCAACTCAGCAACGTTTCTGATCGTAGCTCCATTTTCCTTAACGCTCTCGGCCCATTCATTTATTGTTTTGTTCTCAGATCCGTTAAACCATTTCCACGTATCGTGTTTGTGAAATGTTTTATAACTCTTTCAGCAACATAATTCAAGGTCTAAATTTTCATTGGTCGAAGGTCATCAACACTAGGCTTATCATTCAGCGTATATATCGCATAAACAACTGCCGTCACAGGGTATGATTGCTCATAATATTGTTTCTCGATACCCGTCAGTATTCCTGGTTTTGAATTTTTATTTAACATGACAACATCCCCACCGCGGTGTGATTCTTGAACAGGGTCACGTTTGTCACGGATAATCCAGGTTACGTCAACGGCGTCTACCGCTAGGATAAATTTTGTTCTAAAAAGGTATCTTTGTTCATCTAGATAATTAATGATTGTCCTTGCTCGCTGGTCAATCATTGTAGCATCAATCTGGGGTTTAGCGTCTTGTATTATTCTGAATATTGATCACACATGAGCCGCGAAATCGTTACGAAACTCTCTCTTGGCTTCACGGATACGATCGATTAAAGTCTTATTCGTTGAATCAGGATCAACGTCAACCAGAGCTCGCGTCAGCAAGTCAAAGGTTATTCTGTCAAGATCAAATCTAGCTTGAGACGGCTTGATCGCAGATGTTCTTGTAAATTCTTCCATCATATAATCAAGACAAATATATATTTAAATTAAACTTCAAATTTTTATAATATATACAATGATTTAAGCAAAGAATAGTTGCAAGTGGTTGATGATTGGATCTATAAATCCTTGTAATAAGACTTGTGTAACAGATTTCTGTGCTTACCACCAGCAGAGTGTGCGACCAGGGAGTCTATGCCCAAAGCCGTGTTTGAAATGTAACAAGGGAGTCGGGGGGAAATGCATTTTTGTGTTGACTGTGGAGGCAGAAAATACAGAGCTTTAAAACGGTATTATGAAGAAAGAAAAAAATGATGGTAATGAATCTCCGATAAAAAAGAAACGCTGAGACTATCTCGCTAGATTTTCACGCTAGCAGCATTCCACATATTTCTTTCTAGTAATAAAATAATAATTTAGACAAGTGCTATATACTATATAAATGGAGTAAGGAAATAACGCCGATGAATTTGTGACGCATCCCATCATCAAGAATTATGAGGCATCGCGTGCTGGTATCATCAGAAACTGTCGACTATAAAAACTAGTCGGTTTTGTCACTAATGCCGGTTATCTCATGTTCAGTGTTGGAAAAACAAAGTGTCACGCCCATTGATTTGTGTATCAACATTTTCAAAGAAATACAAACAAAATATAATATTTCAGTATAACACTCCAGGTGAAGGGAGATAACTCCGGGCAGATCTGCCTCCTCCACTTGTGGAGGATTAAACAGTAGCCTCGCTTGTATCTTTCCTTGACAGAATCGAGGAGGCAGTGTTGATTATAATGGGGTTTCCCTACGAAGTAATTCATTAGCGTATACTATTCTGTAATGGGTAGCTCACAATCATATTATTTTTTTGTTGGGGTTCCTGTATTTTCCGTAGTATTCTTAATGAAACGTTATCCTTGTTCTTGTCCCTGGACAAGGGGGGGGGGGGCAAGGAGGACAAGGCTTTAGGTGGTTAGCGCTATGGATAATAATAGCCGTTTATCCCTGACAAGGAATAGGCCACGTCACAAATTCTATTTTTGGATTTCCAGGTATTGGTAACTTCTTAATAATAATTTTTAAAACGGATGATAATAATAAAGCTCCGTGTCCAAGCGATATAGCACCGTGGATTTTCACTCTCAACGTGTGGAAATTAGCGTTCCACCCCAGTGACTGACAAAGTTGTCGACGGTTGCAATAAATCTCATTTATTAATTGGGGGATCCATGCCCAACAGAAAAATGTAATAATAACTAAAAATTTGTGTACACCTCCGCACCATTGTTAAACAACGTAGTGGGTGCTGATTTTGCACTCCACGGGGTTTGATTTTGGGGAAAGTGTGCGCAAAATTTAAAGTTATCAGTATCAATCTGTTGAAGGTAAAAATTACTTGGCATGTCCATGAGGTGGAAAACATGAGCCCCCCCCCCCCGGGTAAAAATAGACAGTAAGAGTAAGCCAGACAGTGACCGTTAATTCATGAAGCAGTAGCACAGGTAAATATAAATATATCAGAACGATAGCACTGTAAGTGAGAGTTCTGGTGTAAAACACAGGGATGATGACCATAAAGCAGTGGGACCGGTAAATATATGAGAACGATAGCACTGTAAGCGATAGTTCCCGGACATAGTCAGGGACAACGTCTTTGTCTTAAAGACAAGGGGTGTAAAACATCAGGGGGTACAATAATCAAGAAGTACCACAATGACAAAAAACAAAAAGACAAGGGTGTAAAACACCAGTGGGTACAATATATTCAAATTCACGAAGCAGTAGCATCGGTAAATATATGAGAACGGTAGCACTGTAAGTGAGAAATAGCCACACACCGCTCTTATTATGTTTTGTTTTATTTTGAACAGATATTTATTATATAATGAATCACAAAAATATTAATGTGATTATCTCTGCAATTAAAAAATTACATGACCCAACCCCGGGTATACAACTTTCTGATCAACTTGATCCTGAAAAATCACAAATGATTTTCAAATATTAAAATAAAGAAAATCTGAAGGAAGATACACACTAGCAGCTGAATACAAGTTTATTAAATTACTCCAACAAGCAATGAAACAATCGCTAGCTTATCTATATGATGATACAAACGTCCGTCAATTCGTTCCACTCGCACAGGCGATTGAGAAAATTAGATCAGAGTTGTCTCAAGAATATGAAACAAAAAAGACTGTGAGTGCATGTGTAAGACAGTTGAAAAATTATGTACGATTGTAAACAATCGAATTGTGAAAGTGAAAAGTTGTAACACCGAATATAGTATTATATAACATTCCTACATCAGTATAGCAGTATGTAACATTCCTACATCAGTATAGTAGTATGTAACATTCCTACATCAGTATAGTAGTATGTAACATTCTTATATCAGAATAGTAGTATGTAACATTCTTATATCAGAATAGCATTATATAACATTCCCTGATTATTATCTCCCTGACTATTATCCCTGACTATTGTCGTCGGCGTCTATTGTATTTTTTTTTACTCCTTGACTCTGTCCCTGACTATGTTAGAGGCACACTGATCTCCCTGACTATTTGTCAGGATCTCACATACAAACGTATTGTTACAAATTCATCTCTTAAATCAAGAAGGTGCCCGTGCTGGTCAGTACGTCTGAAATGTATCCGTGACAATAGCGGATTATGACATTTCAGATAAACCGGATTATCAGGTACTGACACAATAAAAAATCCAGGTGGAACTTCAGGAGTAAATGAGTACAGGATATATCCTTGCTGTGCCTGCCTAGATCTTTCAAGATCTACTTGATAGCTGCCATCGATCGCATCACACACCAGATTGACTGCGATCGTTGATGCGATATTGACAACACCTGGTGATATATGACGACCACCGCCGCCTGGATCATTATCATGTTTAAGATTAATCGGAGGAGGGGATATTTTTCTCCATCATTCTAGAATCTTTGGAAAATATTCATCAATGATACCACTGACGGTTTTTGTCAACTCATCGGGGTTGAATCCTGGCAATATGAATGTTGGTAATTCTGTTTCTGTAATCGCATAGTGTCTGAGAAATAACTGCTTACTTGTCGTCAAATAAGGTCGTGAAATCTCGTCGAAGCTATCACCAGTATCACTCACTGTTTCGATAATAATCCGACTGACAAACTTGAGGTCGGATACAACCTGATTTAGATGCTATACCGTTGCAATGATTTGTTGTTTTTGATCGTCGTTTGAGATATTCTTGTATGTAACTGGAAAACAACTGTCGCAATTTGCTGCTTTCTTGTTGGTGTACAGGCTTAATGGCATTAGGGAATGATTTAATATTTAATCTTCGTCAATACGCCGCTTTTATTATCATCATATGAATATATAGTTTTTATTTATGTAGAAGTCTTGTACCATTAGTCGCAGTAATATATGCACCAACATCCACTGGCTTGGAGTCACTCGGATCAGTAATAATATTGGCGCTTTCCGTATATTTCCATGGAAAAGTTTTTCGATACTCTGGAAGGTTTAAGAGTATTTGCTTATCTGATGAATAATCAGATTGTTGAGGGCGCGCTGGTGCTGGTGGTGGCACTTCTGGCCATCCTAACACAGTTCAGATCGACGACTGATATATATATATATATATATATATATATATATATATATATATATATATATATATATATATATACGGCATAATCTGGAGTCGATATTTCTAACTCGGCTGATAACGTTGGCTCATGAACCGTGATATCGATCTTGAATTCTTTTCCTGTGATAAATTTGATTCTGCGCTGGAACTCATTGTTGATCTGTTCGATTTGCTAACTGCCCGTAGGTACGCCCACAACATTCCAGTCTGGTGTTCCCCCAGCGGGGTCGCTAGGAGGCTTATTTTTATATGCAAATACCAATGAATTATTTGTTTGCAACCCACGGAATGACTTTGTGCTAATATTTGGCCAGCTGTAATATACTTGCAATTGTGCTAGAGCTATTTCCTTGCCTGGAATTGCCGTTGGAAAGCTAACATCAAACTCAGGCTTGGTTGATTTTGCTGATATCATCGTGGTTGTTGGTGGTGTTGTATTAGGGACGATTTGTTCTAGCAATCGTAGTGACTGATCTTGTGACATTATTATTTAAGTGAGTGATCTAAATACTTGTCTTTGTCATAGTCGGCAACGTCTCTAATCTTTGACAGTCAAGGGGTTGGTTTCCAGTTGCTTCATAGTAAACATTAATCGTTTCTGCAAATTCCTGATCTGATATTATTCCATCATTGAGCCCTGATGATATCAGGGAAGATAATTTGATATGTGCTTGTGTTGCCGCTGATAGCAACGTTGTATATTCGTGTAATGTATCATCCGCGCACGTAGATATCTTTTATGCGATGAGATTAAGAATACCAGCAACACCGGTTATAACTGCAACACCAATTCCTATTACTGGTGCTATTATGTATGTGGCTGATATGCTCCAATTATAGTTATTGTTTCAGCGACTACGGCGGATGCAGAGTATACAGTTATGTCAGTAATAGCGACACATCTGCGGTATTTTTTATTTTTTTTATTTTTTTATTTTTTACTGTATGCGCATCAATGATATTTTTTTCAGTTGGGTCTGCCATAAACACGCTTGCTCGTATCTGAAACGTTGAATGTCAGTTGTTACCGGTAATAGGTTCATTATATAAATTGCTAACAATTTAAGTAGGTGGTATATTAGCGACGAATTCAATACACCGAAAGTACAACACGCCGAGGCCTTTTTCTTCGGGTTCCACCACGAATGTTTCCTCGACGTTTTGCCACAATATCACTAACATAGGTTCAGAAGATCCGTTAAATGGATAACGCCGTGAAATTGTGGTAGATATTGTAAATGTTTTAATGCCGAGTTCTGAGAACCTGTATATGCCGGTAACCTCAGCGGTATATTTGATGAATTTATTGAGTGGTGTCCATAATGCTGATCCAGACACTACTGTATATACTAAATCATCGGTAATCTTTTTAATGTCGATGACTGCTGGATTCCCAAAAAATTCATTAATGGTTCTATTTGTGTTTCTAACAAAATTTATAAACGCGGTTACATGAATAGCATTTTCAGATCTACACGTGGTCATTCCATCATTGGTTGTCATTAACGAGGTCATCATCGGGACGTTGCTATCGTCGACGTATTTCTTCGTTGCAGCGTCCTCATTTGATTCTGGTTCTCAAAGACCAGTAATTTTATTATTAGCCATACTGAAAGAACAAGTCTTTGCATCGCCAGTTTTAGCAACGCATTTACTGATTTCAGTTCTGATCGTGGCGTTGTTACTGTCCACGTACTTTATTTTTTTTTTTTAATATTTTTTTTTTTTTGCCACATCATCGTCTGATTTTGGTTCTCTCACACTGATAATTGTATTTCTCTCACATTAATAATTGTATTTCTGCTCATGTTGAGATTGCCATACATAATGTCTCCAATTCTTCTGATGCGTCCAGTAATCTCTCCCATGAGTGTTAGAATTGATTCCTCCAAGTTTTTAATTTTACCGTTTTTAGCAAACACCACTAAGTTATCTTCGGTCACACCTGGAACTCGCATAATAATATCTGTCCACGGGATATTGCTCGTCTTTAATTGTCCTTGCTGATCCTAAAAAACAACAATTTCATTTTGGTTCACATCTGCGAGACGCAAAAGGTTAGCGAGCTCACCCTTAACCTCGTCAAGGGTTGCATATTTGGATAACTCACCTTGGGGCTTGCCTTTAGCAGATTTTCCGTAAATATCTACCATTGTATATTACACTAAGACCTGTTTAAAACGTTGGACGACGATGTTGTCTGGTGGTATACTCGTGCACGACTTTATGAGGCGGTGTTAGGGACAGTGGCGTCACAGTGGGGCGAGGTGCGGGAGTGCGGACCGCACCGGGTGACACCATCAGAAGGGGTGACTCCAAAATGACTGCCTATAAAATTTTTGAAATTTTGTGCAGGAAGGGGGTCCATGGGGGTGACACCATGAGTTACCGCACTGGGTGACACCAACCCTAGTGACGCCACTGTGATACTGTTTGATCAAGTCACATCGTATGATACTGTTTGATGAAGTCACATTATATGATACCGTTTGATCAAGTCACATCGCATGATACCGTTTGATCAAGTCACATCGTGTGATACCTTTTGACCAAGACACATCGTGTGATACCGTTTGATCAAGACACATCGTCTGATACCGTTTGTTCAAGTAACATCGTTTGATACCGTTTGATCAAGTCACATCGTATGATACCGTTTGATCAAGACACATCGTGTTATACTTAATTCTTTAATTCTGTGGCTGGCCTGTGCTATAAGAAGACCACTTGTATGTAACTGTTTTCTATTCATATATCAAGGTCGAATTACCAAGTTCATGTCAACAACGAATTCAGTCTAAACAGGCCACGAATGAATTGAATGCAGGTCAGGATATAATCAAGTGATTCAAGGAGAACATCTGTATTCTAGATATGTCATGACTGCCCTAGTTGCTGATTGGCTAAATAAAAAATGTCAGGTATTGACTGTTAAGATATTTCACAATATACAATAATTTAAATACATATAATCTGAGTAAGTTCGAGTTGTATATGTGCCTCGTATTAGTGGTTATATAAAGGAATTTAATACGCAACGTTCTTATTCTACATTTAAATTTAATTCTTGTAAGAGTTACAAGGGATTCTAGATTTATTCATTTATTGTTTTTGAAACTGAAGAGCTGAAATCATTTATTCTAAACAGACAGTATCTTACTGGATTATTGTGACTTTATTCAAGAACGTGGATATTTGTTTCATTTCGTTGGATTATCGTAAAATATTCAGGACATTTACGACATTCTAACTTTAATTGGATTTACCTTGAAGAAAAATGTTTGGATATTAGAACGGTTATCCTTTTGTGGTGCTAGCACATTAAAATGTCCATTCGGAATACTTTGAAGCGTTGCCGGATTACTGTGAAATTGGTAGTACATTCTTGGAACTCATGCCATAATGTAATTATTTTGTAACTTTTTCACTTTGTTTAACTTCATATTTTAGGGAAAGAGATTTCTATTTTGGATTATAAAATGCTTGTTGGGTTTTACCGTTTCTTGTTATATAGTTTAAGACCTAGGAAGTAATATGCTAAGCAAATAGTCTGATCCAAGATAATGTGTATATAATACACAACAAATTTTGACTAATTTCTTTGTTATTACAACAGCTTAAAGGCAGTAAACTCCTTTTCCATTCTACTTTACCTTTTTCAAACTGATTACGAATCCTTTGATGCTATGTGTATGTAGAACCATGTGTATAAATTAGTATTTTTTATTCACAAACATACATGTAAATATATCTTTCAAAATTTATTTTTCTTTTTTCATAATTTATTTCTCTTTTTCATAATTTATCTCTCTGTCATAATTTATCTTTTTTTCATAATTTATCTCTCTTTCATCATTTATTTCTCTTTTTTCATAATTTATTTCTCTTTTTTCATAGTTCATCTTTTTTTCATAATTTATCTCTTTTTCATAATTGGTCTCTCTTTCATAGCTTATCTCTTTTTCATAATTTATCTCTTGCAAAAGAATAAGCTGCAGTTCCTGTGCTGTGCCACCCAACGGAAGTTGATGCTACCATCCAAGGTGCAGAGAGGTGCATTTCTGATGTGAAATCATGGATGACGTGTAACAAGCTGCAGATGAATGATGATAAAACTGAAGCCATTCTGATTACAACACAAAGACTTTCTCATTCACATCCTTTACCTCAAACAATAAATATCAGCAACACCAATATTAAATTCACACAGTCAGTACGAAACCTAGGTGTTACTCTCAACAGTACTCTCTCACTGCACCAACATGTCATGAACATATGCAAGCATATCTTGAGCTGAGACGCATCAGCTCCAATCGCAAATATCTTTCAGTTGACGCCACTAAAACACTTGTGTGTTCCTTAGTACTTTCAAGATTGGGCTATTGTAACTCAATTCTGTCTGGTTCGCCTCAATATCTACTCCAAAAACTTCAGAAAGTTCAAAACACAGCTGCTCTGATCATCCTTAGAGTACCACGATCAGAGCACACCTTCCCCCTGCTCTGTACCCTACACTGGCTATCCATTCGATCCAGAATCAAACACAACATTTGTTCTCTGTGCTACGTTTCACTGACGGGCTCCAGTTCAACTTACCAATCCGACCTCACCCATGTGTACACACCTGCAAGATACTTACGCTGCTCTTCTGACAATCGTACACTCATTATGCCCACTGAAAACGAAGTCATATGGACAACGTTCTTTTGCATACCAGGGCCCAGCAACGCGGAACGAATTGCCCACTGAACTTAGACACAAAGATACAGTGATCTCATTCAAGAGCGCTCTCACAACTCATGTATTTCGACTGCAAGAACAAACTTAAAGACCTAATAATGTTTCCTACCTTAAATATTTTCAGCATGTTTTATGCTTTCTAATTTCATGGTGTTTGTTTATGTACTCATGTCATCATATATGTTTGTCTAATGTTGTAAAGCGCTTAGAGCTTCTAAAAATTAGGCTTTATACAAAGTCCTCATTATTATTATTATTATTATTATTGTTTTCAAGAATTTGATTTTTGGCAAAATCCTTATATCATATATTGTAATCAGATTGTTGTAAATGCACTTTATTAACGTTTTTAAACAACGTGGGTTAGAAAAAGGGGCCTTTAACGTAGTACTAGAAACGCTATACCTAATCATAGTTTTAAAAAAGTCCGTTTTTGTTTTTTTCCATTTCGAAATTCATATACTTGTTTTTCTTCCTTTAACTATCTTACGAAAGTCTGTTATTGTTTCTGACTGAACAATTTCTGACTTCGCAATGGGCCATGAAAACCCAAATTAATAGATATAATATTGATTATCCAAATGTTTTTATTCTTTTATCGAAAGAAGGGCTATGCTGCGTCAGTGCTCATCTCTAATACAAAAACAATTAGAAATAAATAAAGCCGCGCCGAATATTTTATTCGGTGTAATTGAATCTTTAACCGAAATGGAAAGAGTTGTCTTAGTTTTTTTTAATATTTTTATTTATTTATATTTATTTCATATTCTACGTGTTTCTTTCAAATTTAAACTCAAAGAATTTTCACATGTTCAGTTCTCTCTGACATCTTTATGGAAGATTGTTCTTCTGTCAGAGGACGAATGAGATCGGATCAATGTTCACAATTTTCGACAGCTCTCTAGCGAGAAGAGGTACAAAAGTTGTTCCGAGGACCAAAAAGCCCGACCATAGAACGCCTCCGATGATAAAGAAATAAAAATATTTTGAGACAACTTGTTAAACTGTAAATCGTATCGCAATGTCAGATGACACTTGTGAAGAGACAGCTGAAAATGAAAACGTTGAAAAGTCGATTCGTGAGCTTGCAAAAGGCTATTCTGAGTTTCTCGATATCGATTCATCTCGTGAGGTCTCGTCTCTCTCTCTCTCTCTCTCTCTCTCTCTCTCTCTCTCTCTCTCTCTCTCTCTCTGGGGCTATTACTCAAGACAAATAAAAGTGTTTTAAAAGTACTGGACTAAATTCTAGTTTATTCTGAGATGTGACTGCATACCGGATGGATGATTTACTCAAGTGCACACACATGCGCAAATAATGGCTGAGTTGGGTACATTCGTGATTGACCGAAAAGTGTTTGTCAGCATAGTCATTTACGCAAATTAAGTATTAATTGTTGTTCAATAAGTTCATACTAAAATAATTTAACCAGAGTTTTGAAATGTCATAAAAAGAAACTTTCCTGATGAAACTTATTGATAGCTGTGGACTTTTAGCCAGGAACTAAACTGGGTCCCAAAAAGGACATTTGGCATATCATAAGAATATCAGGATAGAATAAATGTGCAGGTTTCATTGTGAAATCACAGCACACGACATTCAATGAAGTTTCTACTGGTTAACACTTTTAAGGTCACCTCTCCCAAAAATATCCACATGCTTTAACATTGATTTTTGGCTTATATGTTTCTCAGGGCATGTGTATAATGACCTTCCAAAGGAATATGACTGTATTAGGATCTAAGTAAAGTTAATAATTGCCAGACTCCACTTTTTTGTGTAGAACAATTCACATTGCCTGTAGAACCTACGAAGTTTTTGTTGTTACAAAGGATTAATAAAAGTCACTGGTGTTTATATCTGTTTTGTGATGTGGTCATTAATAGCAGTGTCAGCATGCATATTTTGCCTAAAAATCAGGGTTGCTGATCTTATTTAGCAGGTGACAGTAGATATACCTACGTTCCTGACCTTATCACCACACATATATATTTACCTGACCTTAGCACCAGCCATATCTACTTCCCTGGCCCTAGCACCAGACATATCTACTTCCCTGGCCCTAGCACCACACATATATACTTCTCTGGCCCTAACACCAGACATATTTACTTCCCTGGCCCTAGCACCACACATATATACTTCCCTGACCTTAGCACCAGACATATCTACTTCCCTGACAGTAGCACCAGACATATCTACTTTTATATATCTTATTTATATAATCAGCCTGTGCATGACAATTGTAGTCATAAATGACAGGTTATCTCTCATAACAGGTGGCTCTCAAGACAGGTTTTATTGTATATGTTTATCTTGTTTGGGTTTGCTTGGGAAATTATTGTAGTGTATTTGGGTATATTGGGTAAGTTTTCCTTCCAAATGCATACTGTGCTAACAGAACTGCGATATTATCAATAAGATGTGTTCCTCAAAGTATAGTGTAAAGCAGGGGTCTCAATTTCAAACCACCCTGAGGGTTGCGTGAGGGCATTTTCAATGGCCCAAGGGCTGCAACACCTTTGTTATCTCTCATGACACTTTGTGATGCCAATCATTTTGCGGGCCATAGGATACAGCTTGGCAGGCCGCATGCAGCCCACTGGCCGCATACTTGCGACCCCTGGTGTAAAGCTTGCAAAGATAAAATAATAAATAATGATAATATATACCAATAATCTTCTTAGATGTAACCTAGTTGGTCGTAAATGAAAATGGTGCCAATTATATATCCAATATGGCTACCACTGTGATCGTCTCAAAAATCTTTTTTTAACTACTGCCGTCAATGGATGGTCCTATTGATATGTTGTTTTAAACAAGAATATTATAATGATGACTGCTTGGTGCCAAAAGAAAATGGTACCAATCTGACATCCAGTATGGTCACCACAACAGCTAATTTGAAAATCTTTAATCACTGAAGAATATCAGTGATATTTTCAACAATGCCATTAATTGAAGAAATGGTGTTGAATTTCTGGACACTTTTTTAATGGCCAGTAGAGCATCAGTCCCTTGAAGTGACTTGTTTGTTTTTGTTGCCTTAGGTAGGTGTGTGAAAACCACACACCTGTTTGGGTTTTGTAGTGAAGGATTTTGCAGATTCAGGGCTGATAAAATATTGTTTTCACCCACTTGTCCAGGACTAGTGGTGTGGTTTCGAAACATTTCAATTGTCCCACCTTCCTTTTCACTTATCCCAAAATTGTAATCACTTGCCTGGATTTGATGAGATGTATGCATTTAAATCCATAGAAATAATAAACAAAATAATATGTGACATTATTTATTTATTAAAAGAATTTGCATTTGTCAAATTATTGGTTGATACAGTACATATGGTTACCTCAGGTAAATATATTTTAGCTGCTTAATTTGAAGAAAAAAAATGTATGTTCACATGTCTTCCACCAGGACCAGCACTAACGCAACAGTTGATAGCTAAAATGTTCTTTAGAATTTGTAAAGTGTTTTCGTTTCATGAATCCCTTAATGAAGTATTGATTAAACTCTTTGAACTAAATCCCCATTCACACTTAGCAGTGGATGGACTTATAAGAAACATGATTTCTAAAAGTTTGCATAGCAGACAAAGAGATATCTTGTAGTCGGGACAGGTGTGTTGTAGATAACTATCACCGTTAAAAAAGTGTGTTCCAAGAATTTCATCGTGTGACTACTTCTATGCCCTCATCTTCACTTTGAACTCTAAATACCGCTGATGAACGACAGGATGGTCTTCCTTTTTAAAAAACTTAAAAATGATTGAGAAAAACCTTAAAGTCTTCAATCCCATATTTCACCAGAGGAAAGTGCATGTAGTCATAGACAAATACACTGGTTGAATTTCCTACCTGTGCAAGTTTGGGATATTGTTTACAATAACTGCAGTCTTTCCTTCTAAGACAGTAAATTCAACCTATGTATTCATATTTAACATCATTTACTGCTACAGATTCAGGATTATATCTCTTTGGACAAATCCTTATACTCAGCAGCACCATTACGTTTCATCCCTCCACTTTCACATGAATTTTCATTTTTCAAATCTTCTTATTTTACTGTCCTTGCAAAATGAATTTAGTGAACTCATTTTATTCACAGAGTAAATATCAGTTTGCCTGACAACTAATTCTGAAGTGATTATGAAATATATTTTGTTGTTACGAACAGGGGTAGCTCATTAATTAGCATAATTGTCTGGCTTTAAATGCATATCACATATGCAGGTTAATTCACTGTATATAATCAATTAAAACGTAAAGAATCATTATTGTTATTTAATCAGTTCATTAAGGAAACGATCACTAAAGTCAGTTAAGTTCCTTTCATTAATTTAGTTACACTCATTGAATTAATATAAGAGTGAGGTTGAAGTAAATACAACAAAGCCATTTAAAATACTGCAAATTAATCATGCTGCCTTTGTTTTGTTTGGCTTGTTTTGATTTGGTTGCTTTGCCCAAAATGCAGTCAATCGGTAATAGATTGTACGTACATGAACCAGATATCCAGTGACTACACTTTTTTGTGATACAGGATGTAAAAGCATACATTGAGGGGTGGAATTAAGTATCCATTACTCCCTGAGGGAATGAATGGCCAAATAAAGGTAGATAAAGTGATTAAATCATAAATATACAAATATTCCCGACTTTTTAAAATTGGAAAAAAACACTTGTGCCAGACTAGAGACTTGGAAAAATTGACTTATCTTACTTTGAATATTAGTATGTGTGTGTGTGTGATTTGGATTTTAATGTAGCTTTAACAATTTTTCAGTCATATCGCTACGATGTCTGCAGTGTTGCAATTTATAGTATTGTCTAGCACTGGGGCATCATGCCACAGACATGTAGCATCATGTCACATCCAATCACATTATCCTGACACCAGGCTGACCAGTCCTAACACTGACCTCTTAATGCTGAGCGCCTAGTGAGGTAGCTGTTATTACCATTTTTATAAGTCTTTGGTATGAATCAGCTGGGGTTCGAACCCGTGACCTCCTGCATCCAAGGCAGATGCTCCAACCACTTAAGCCACTGGAGCTGTCTCGAAAAATTAGTAGTATGGGACTTTAAGTGCTGAAATTTTCATATTTGTACATGTATGTTTAAAATGTCCAAACACTCACTGCCAACAGGTAAATTGAAGAAACTGTTTCCAGATTGGTATTCCAATTTGGGACTGCCAGAGGTTTTAAGTATCACTGGAGCTATCTTGAGTGAGACAAAGAGAGATGGTTGCATGCACAACTGTATTGATGTTTAAGCAGGTTTGTTATATGACTTATCTTTCTTCTCTCTTATTGCAGCAGCAGAAATTTAATGACAGTATAGAGGAAATGCTGACAAAACTTGAAGAATTTTCAGGACTTGTTGATATGGTAAATACAAGAGCGAGAGAGATTTTTAACCACATTAAAACATGGAGGTTAATTTTCTTTAAACTACTATAATGATTATTTTTGTTATTATTTTGCATGTGGATATTTTCTAATTTTTCCAACATGAAATTAAATAACAATAAATAAAGACTTCAGAATTCATTGTGGCTGGTTCGAGTTTACCTGGGAGACCAGGCTGTACTAAAATGTATAGTACTTACACAGTGCACATCATGCCTAGCGTCACTTTAATCCTTGTTTATTCCCAAACATATTAGATGCAGATTTTGCTTTATGCATAGTTAAGACCAAATGGCTTTCTTTCAAATAACATTTCAGCTAGTTGTTAATAGTTGTTTCTTTTACATTGATCCATGCAGTCATGAGTTACTCTTTTTCAATGATATAAGTGATCCTACAAATTGAGGTAATCGTTATGAAAAGGTATACCATTTAATTGGGCTAGGCACATAACCAGCATATATCCATGTAACTGTTACATGTTCATGAATGAATGGAAATAACAAGGGCTAATATTCTGAATATAGATCGAATAACATCATCATCAATCTATTTTAATTTTGTGTTTGAGCAAAATCATAATTTTCAACAGAAGGCTGGATGTTTTGGCATTGCCTTTGTTTATAATTGGCAGATTTGTCTTTTGTTTTCAAACAGCAATAAGACCAGTTAATCGTTAAAACCCTGAAACTGGCTTAGGTTAAGACGGAATTTTGACTGGCAGTTGTACCAGTACTTTGATGTTTATTTGCTTTTTCCTCCATAATATTAGCATGATTAATATAGTTGTGTGAAACAGTATGTAAGGTTGCTTACATCAAAGCAAACTATGACTCAGTTTTTAGTTATTACAATAATTTTTGAAGCATTATTTCTGAAACTCTTTTATTGTATCTTGGAGATATCATTCAAGTTTAGGGCAGTGGTGCCTATGATTTGAATCCAAGGGATGTACTTCATTCAGTGCATGTTCAAACCTTCAGTGTACATGCAGTGGCACCATTGTGTAAATATGCTCACTAGCCTAAATGCAAGCATGGAACAAAACCCTGGTGTTGTTTGTTGTTTTACCAGTATCATATTTTAATGGGTTAGGTATTTACAATTGCATGGCAAAATGAAAATGTAATTATTGGTGCATTGATACAAAAAGTCTAATGCAATAACACATAAACAATAATTAACTAGTCAGAATGGATAGGTAGTGTTACAGCAATCTGTGAATGCTCAATTCTTTTCACTGTCCAATCAAGTTGTACACAAATCTGAATTAGGCAGAAACAATAAAAAACAAAATTAAATAAATTTCTTGACATTTCAAACAAATTACATGTATATTAACTTATAACATTTCTGTGTAATAATCATACATGCCAACCCCGAGAGAGTTATATGCATAATTTTTGAAGATAAGTTTGCCTATATAAATGTATTTACAACTTGCCATGTGTATCTAGAGATGTCGTCTCAGACTTGCGGGTCATGCACTTTTTAATGTTTATATCTATTCATTTTGGGGGTCGGCTTGTATGCGAATGAGCTTATATGTGAGTATATACAGTATGTATTTTAATGCTTTATAAATTTGTATCCATGTTTTGCATTTTTGTCATAAACAGTTTGCCAAATTAATTAAATTATTCTAGAATATTTAATAATCATACCCATGACATACCTAGAATGTGTAATAATCATACCCATGACATACCTAGAATATGTGTAATAATCATACCCATGACATACCTAGCATGTGTAATAATCATATCCATGACATACCTAGAATGTGTAATAATCATACCCATGACATACCTAGAATGTGTAATAATCATACCCATGACATTCCTAGAATGTGTAATAATCATACCCATGACATACCTAGAATGTGTAATAATCATATCGATTACATACCTAGAATGTGTAATAATCATACCCATGACATTCCTAGAATGTGTAATAATCATACCCATGACATACCCAGAACGTGTAATATTCATACCCATGACATACCTAGAATGTGTTATAATCATACCCATGACATAACTAGAATGTGTAATAATCATACCAGTTATATACCTAGAATGTGTAATAATCATACCATGACATACCTAGAATGTGTTATAATCATACCCATGACATACCTAGAATGTGTAATAATAATAATAATAATAATGAGGACTTTGTATAGCGCCTAATCTTTAGAAGCTCTAAGCGCTTTACAACATTTGACAACACTTAAAAAACATATACACCACTCCCTCGATAACTTGCACCCGGATAACTCGCAAACCCGCTTATAACGCGGTGTCCGGCATGGCTTCTGGGGTTTTTTTCCAAAGAAAATATATCTTAAAATGTGCTGAATGTAAAAAAAATTGTGATAAGAAGTGGTAAATTGAACCTTGATACATAGCTCTTTTTATCATCGGAAATGGTGATTATTGCCCGTAAAGATAGAATCCATATTGTGAAATTTGCAAGTTCTAATAAGATATCACATATTATGTATGGTTTTTTTTGAGAGAAATATTTGTCAATACACTGTAAATAAACAGTCTAGTGAAACAGCAATCAACAAAAAATTCTGGTAAATGCTAACAGGTGGCAACAGAGAATGAAATAAACACCAATTAAATGTCTTGCTATGTGAAATTCACGTTCTAATCCTTTTATTTCGCTTCAATGTAAACATTATAATCGCAACATATTCTCTTCTATGAAAACATGAAAAGAGTCAATCGACCGTCACATCGAAACCCATGAGTACTTCTGTGAGAACCTAATTACATGCCGGTTTTGTTTTGATCAACAACTTGGGGAAGTGTTTGTTGCATTAAAAAAATCACTTTGAGTATGTCTTTTGTATCAAATCAAGCAAGGGAAGTACAATTAAAAAAAATTCAAAGGCATGCCAATAGCAGCATAAGTTCTTGTGGTCATTACCATTCTCAAAATTCATTTTATTTGACCAATCGAAATTGGTTTCACATTTTTATGTACTTAACATCATTAAAGTATATAATATCAGTAATGTATTCTAATCATATGTAAATGTGACCATGGAGAGCAAAGGAAGTAAGCGAATGGTGTACTCAGTGACTGAAAAGCTGTGCATCATAGATAGGGGTCATAATGGCGAAGCGAGATCCAACGTTTGCAATGAACAAAAAACTTGCTGAGTCGACATTTAGAGGTTGGCTTAAGGATAAGCAGAAACTTCGGGATTTTTTACATGATATTGATTCAGATGATGGAATCAAACGAAAATGAGCACGGACTGCAAACGATACCGAATTAGATGATGCAGTGTACGCATGGTTCACACAGCAACGTGAACAAGGTGTTCCCATCTCTGGAACAATTCTCAAAGCCCAAGCAGAAAAAATGGCAAAAAGTATGGCGAATGAATCTCATTTTAGGGCAAGCCATGGATGGCTTTGGAGATTCCAGCGCAGACATAGAATTAAACAAAATTCATTGTCAGGAGAGATATGCTCAGCGAATCAGGAAGCCGCATGTAATTATCCATACCAGCTCAGAGAGATAATCATCCGTGAACAATACACAGAGGCGGCAGAGAAATCAAAGAGTAACACACAAAAATTAACAGATGTTTTCAAAATGTGAAGTGATGTTTGTCAAACGTGTCACAAACTGCAAGTATTATCGTGTTCCAACTTACGTTGTTTTAAATTTGTAGACCCATTAAATTCATGTTGGTAATGGTTAACCCTTGTGAATTTATTTATTTTTTTCATTTTACTTCTACCGCAATCAAATCTACCTATTGTTCGATCGACATTGTTTTTTCGAAATGAGTGTCAATCTTTTGTATAAAAAAAAGTCTACTTTGGATCAAACAATAAAACTAGAATTTATCCAATTCAGCACAAAAATTAGTGACGTAGTACACAATATGCGAAGTCATACATGAGTTAAGCAAACGGAAACCATGTGGAATAATGTTTTGATGATCTCCTCAATATACTGTTAAGTTATCCTGAAATTAATGTTATGCTGTGAGGAAAAAAGTAAACAAAGTACACCGCTATGAAGAGATATTTATTCACAGTTAATCTTCGCACGATTATTAATTGAGTATTCAACACTGTAACATGCCAACCCACCCCACCCCCCTTTTGCCTCTACGTCGATCCCTTTGTTAGTTATATGTCCCTCGATAACTTGCACCCTCGCTTATAACGCGGTCAATGTTTTTGGACCCTGTTGTGCACGGGTTATCGAGGGAGTGGTGTATAATAATACGATTACAGAAATAAAAACAAACACCATAAAATTAGAAAACAGAAAACATGCTGTAAATATTTAAGGTAAGGAAACATTATTAGGTCTTTAAATCTGTTCTTGCAATTGAAATAGGTGAGTTTTAAGAGCACTCTTGAATGAGATCACTGTGTCTTTGTCTAAGTTCAGTGGGCAATTCGTTCCACGTTGCTGGGCCCTGGTATGCAAAAGAACGTTGTCCATATGATTTCATTTTCATAGTGGGAATAATGAGAATACGAATGTCAGAAGAGGAGCATAAATATCTTGCTGGTGTGTACACATGGGTGAGGTCAGATAGGTATGTTGGACTTGAGCCCGTCAGTGAAACGTAGCACAGAGAACAAATTTTTTGTTTAATTCTGGATCGAATGGATAGCCAATATAGGGTACAGAGCAGGGGGAGGCGTGCTGTGATTGTGGTACTCTAAGGATGATGCGAGAAGCTCTGTTTTGAACTTTTCAAAGTTTCTGGAGTAGATATTGAGACGAGCCAGACAGAATTGAGTTACAATAGCCCAATCTTGAAAGTACTAAGGAACAAACAAGTGTTTTAGTGGCATCAACTGAAAGATATTTGCGATTGGAGCTGATGTGTCTCAGCTCAAGATATGCAGCCTTGCATATGTTCATGTCATGTTGGTGCAGTAAGAGAGTACTGTCGAGAGTAACACCTAGGTTTCGTACTGACTGTGTGAATTTAATATTGGTGTTGCTGATATTTATTGTCTGAGGTAAAGGATGTGAATGAGAAAGTCTTTGTGTTGTAATCAGAATGGCTTCAGTTTTATCATCATTCATCTGCAGCTTGTTACACATCATCCATGATTTCACATTGGAAATGCACCTCT
Source organism: Megalonaias nervosa (assembly GCA_016617855.1). Classification (NCBI taxonomy): domain Eukaryota; kingdom Metazoa; phylum Mollusca; class Bivalvia; order Unionida; family Unionidae; genus Megalonaias; species Megalonaias nervosa. The sequence continues at coordinate 59,261 of JAECUM010003161.1, read as the reverse complement.
CTACACCTTGGATGGTAGCTTCAACTTCAGTTGGGTGGCTAGATTTGTATATTTGGGTGTCATCAGCATACAATTGGTGAGACACTGGATGATAATCTATGACACTTGAGAGTGGCTGAGGGTACATAATGAAGAGAACAGGTCCAAGAACAGACCCCTGTGGAACACCACAACATAGATCAACTGGGCTGGAGTGTTTTCCATTTGGGGACACAATTTGTGTCCTGTTGACCAAGTAGGACTTGAACCATAGTAAGGCTGTATCGTGAATGCCAAATACATGCCGGAGATGGTGAAGTAATATATCATGGTCTATTGTGTCAAATGCTGCAGACAAGTCAAGGAGAGTGAGGAATGTAATCTTTCCACTATCCAAAGCAGAGAGAAGGTCATTAACTACTTTCAGAAGAGTAGTTTCAGTACTGTGGCAAGGGCGATATGCAGGCTGTACATTGCTAAAAAGACTGTTTGAATTGAGATGAGATACAAGTTGGGATAGAACAACTTTTTCTAAGATTTTTGATGTGAATGGGAGATCAGAAACTGGGCGGTAGTTCTTTAAATCGTTATGGTCGAGTGTTGGTTTCTTCAGCAGAGGCTTTACAGTGGCAGTATTGAAAAATGATGGGAATTCCCCGGATGAGAGAGAGGTATTAATAATATCAGTTAGTGAAGGCAATATTGGATCTAAGCACTCAAGCAGCAGTGATGTCAGAATTGGATCACGATTGTACGTACTAAATCCATAGAGACAGGTTCAAATGCTGCTAACAGTTGCCGCTGAAATTCTGTATTGCAACTGTATGGTGACGACGAGTCAATTGAAATTGTGTTGTCAAGTTTATCTCTGATGGTTTGTACTTTGTCACGGAAGAAATTTGCAAACAGGTCCGGAAGGTCGACTAGAGAGAAGGTAGTTGGGAGTGGTGTACATTTGTTCCTTGACATTAACTTGTTAGTAATCTTGAATAGCTCTTTGCAGCTGGAACTTCCCGTGATCTTAGTACTGTAGTGGGCTGATTTCGCTGCATGGACTATGTTTGTGACATCCTTCTTAGTGGCTTCATAGATTTGCTTATGAATAATGAGTCTGGTGGAAAGCCAAAGCCTCTCAGCTTTATGGCAGTCTCTTTTAGCAGTGCAGAGCTGGTCCCTAACAATGCTATGGGGGTGCTCACCAGTTATTATGTACTTTTGAGAGAGTGACATATATAAGGTGAAGTTGTTTGCATTTAAAATATGCACAATGGAGAGAATGTTGGCATACCTTTATGCTACTCTGATGTAATGTGACTGACATTTCTTTGGATATTGTACTTTTGGAAATTTTAAATGATCTTAGCACAGTGCTAACTAAAATGACTGCTCCCTTGTGCTCCAAAAATCAGCCTGAATTTGTCTAAAGTACACTATCCTTAGCAGCTATTAAAATAGGGAAAATGAATTTTGCCAGACTAGACAATACCAGCTTCTGAAAGTGCAATGAATGAATTACCAAATATATAAAATGTAAAAAAAGTTATCAGCTCCTTTTCTTACAATTTACCTCTGAAGTTCGGGAAGTGAAAATGAGCAAGTGGAGCTATCACTGTTTTGAAAGGTGCACATCTGGAGTAAGGCCAAGCTGTATACTCTATAACCCATATTACACCCATCAATCATACACCAAAATAAAGAGAATTCAAGTTTTTTTTTAACAATACCTAAGATATTCAAGGTCTTTTTAAATAGCCAGTATAACTAGTGAGGAAACCCGGGGGAATTCTTTTCTCTTTAAAATTCCAACCCTATGCAAAATATGAAACTGTAGAGCACCACCTTAAAACAAATATAAAAATTTATGCAACTGTTTTTATTATTTTGATATTATTATGTATGATATTCTGAATAAAATGGTACCTTAACATTGATTTTATGCATGAAAATAAGCTAATTATACTTATTTTGCTCTTGCTTACATAATTTGCCATGAGGCATATTTGTGTGAGTAGTGACCTTAATTATGGGGAAATTAGAAGTCTTAGAATATAGGAATAAAGTCAACTTAAATTTAAAACTGTTGCATTAAGTAAAAGAAATATATATTGAAAATGTTTCTTTTCATTTATTTGCAATGAAATTAAAAAATAAATGATGACAAAGCAAATTTGCTTTCTTCCATATTAAACAATAAGCTAATATTTTACACTTTGACCTTTGACCTTTATGAACCTCACCTGTTCCATCCCTTTTCAAACTGTAAAATTTATTGTTGACATCCCAGGAATAATTATGGCTAGTTTCATGTTCCTGTCTTTCACCATACCACTGGTTGCTATATTGACAAAATGCAATGGGCATTTTTAAAATAGCTCACTTTATATCATAAGTGGGGGGGGGGGTTGTACCTGTTTGAGACTCTGACAGTAATAATACTGTTCTGCAGGGGGGAGATACAGGAGAATTATTCAAAAGGACTGTTTTGATGCTTACGACTTAAATATTTCAGCCACACAATCAAAGTTAAATCATACAATAATAATACCTATGTACTCTTTATGCGGGCGCTCACCAGTTATTATGTACTTTTGAGAGAGTGACGTATGTATGGTGAAGTTGTTTGCATTTAAAATATGTACAGTGGAGAGAATGTTGGCATACCTCTATGCTACTTTGATGTAATATGGCTGACATTTCTTTGGATATTGTACTTTTGGAAATTGTAAATGATCTTAGCACAGTGCTAACTAAAATGACTGCTCCCTTGTGCTCCAAAAATCAGCCTGAATTTGTCTAAAGTACACTATCCTTAGCAGCTATTAAAATAGGGAAAATGAATTTTACCAGACTAGACAATACCAGCTTCTGAAAGTGCAATGAATGAATTACCAAATATATAAAATGTAAAAAAAGTTATCAGCTCTTTTTTTTTACAATTTACCTCTGAAGTTCAGGAAGAGAAAATGACCAAGTGGAGCTAGCACTTTTTTGAAAGGTGCACATCTGGTGTAAGGCCAAGCTGTATACTCTATAACCCATATTACACCCATCAATCATACTCCAAAATAAAGGAAATAAAGGTTCTTTTAACAATACCTAAGATATACAAGGTCTTTTTTAAATAGCCAGTATAACTAGTGAGGAAACCCGGGGGAATTCTTTTCTTTAAAATTCTAACCCTATGCAAAATACGAAACTGTAGAGCGCCACCTATACCACAGAGAACACTTGAATTGATTCTCTACGCTTGGTTGCTGGGGCGTGTTTGTCAGGCAATGAACGCAGGCATTTATCGAGTTGTTCTGCTGTAGGAGGTAAGCTAGTTGTTAGGTTTGCTTGGATGTCATGCATTAGTTGGGTTCTGTTTATCATATGGAGGTTTCTCTTAATAGCAAATAAAGGTGGAGGGTTAGGGACTGATATGTCAAGATGGCATATAATGCAGAGGCGATCTGATGCAAGTTCGTGGGACACCAGGGAGGATTGTAGAATATTATCATCAGCTCTATAAAGATATCCAGTCTAAAATGTGACCGTGTTTATGGGTGGGTCAGCTAACTGACTGGTTGAGGTTGAAAACATGAATGTAATCTAGGAGTTTTGATGTGTATGGGTTTCCAGGACAGTCAAAGTGAAAGTTAAAATCTCCAAGAATAATCAGGTTGCCACCTATCGAATTTCCTTACTCCAGGAGATTCGGAAACTGCACCAAAAAGAAAGATTCAGTCAGCTTGTTTTTTCTACTAGGAGGAGGGCGGTAGAGGCAGAAAAACTGGACTGACCTTTGTTCCATTGTGAGTGTGGTTTGGACTAGTTCAAACGATGTGTGGTAGAAATTGAAGGTTGTAGTGTGGTTAAGACTGGTAATCATACCAGTCATATACAGTGTGACCCCGCTATAGCACGCTCCGTTATAACACGAATTCGGATATAACACGGTCATGGTGTGGCTCCCAAAATTTCATATACATGTATTTTTCTCGTACACGAAAGAAGAAATTCTTTCTTAAAAGTACGAAAAAAACAAAAAAGTGTATTATCATTTTAGGGAAGAGATCGCGTATGAATAATACAAGACGATTGAGACGTGGCTTCTGAAATTTTATATGCATTTTTCTCATACATGAAAAAAGTGTTTTCTTCTTAAAAGTAGGGAAAATAACATCTAAAAAGTTTATTCAGGAATCGCGCAGGGCTTTGCCAATGTCCCAAATTGCCATTTTTTTCCTTATTGGCGGCAATATATACCATCTGGCGATTTTTTTTATTGGCGACGTTGTTGGCTGTTTAAACTTGTATCTACAACCATTGGTTTGGAGTCGAGAAATTCAGAGGCCCCATGAAAGGAAGCCGCAAAGCTCACATAAAATGCACTGAAATTTATCTATTGTTACATAAACAAATTCTTTGTCCATATTGATAAGCCATCTTAATAGTGCACTGTTATATCTTAATCCGCTTATGTTGATATCTAGCATGAGTACTGTACGTTTTGAGATATCCGCTTTTTTTTTAAAATTTAAATTTCGGGTGGCGGAGATCAACCGGACGAGGCATTATCTCATAATCTATCTTTCATTGGATTTTTGGCCGCTCGCTAGTAATTAATATATTTACATAGACTGACATTTGTATGTGGATGGTAAGCAAAATTCCTCTTCTTTTCACTCAGAATTAAATCCTTCAGAACATTCACATTTTCTGTAGTAATCCCTGTCATCAGACCAGAACACATTTGTCTCTATCGTCGATTGACTCTTTCTTTAAATTTCTGACACATGAGTGGATGGCAACATCAATCAACCACCACAAATATATATATTAAAGAAAAAAAAAGGCTCTCACTTGTCTACTGTAACTACAATTGACAATACAACGGCCAATTCATTTTTAAAAACAAATGTACCCACATAAAACAGTAGCTGAAATTTCAAAGAAAACATTACTTTTGAAGCACTGATTGTTATGAAAACGTACTAAGCAAATGGGAAAAAACATCAGTCTCAATCATGCAATACAATTTTTTGATGTTGCCGCCACAATAAGAAACGGGCATTTGTTTGGTTCTCCAAAGTTGTCCTTTAGCAGTGACTTCAATAATGCATGCACCCTTCATCAAAGAAAGCCGACTACAATCTTCAGTAAAAACAAAAAACCTTTCTTCAAAGGAAGTCGGTACCGAATTAAATAAAAGCAATGGAATCTGATGGATTGTTTCATTTTCCAACGTGACTGGAACACTTTTACTGTTCCGTAAAAGTTTCCTTTTTACAGGAAAAATTTCATGCTTACGAACTCTACCGACGGTGGCTTAAACGCAAACTTTTACCGACTTGGGACGTACTGAAAAGTAAATGTGCTTCATCATTCGTTACGTGATTGTGCTATTTTTTTCCCACTAAACTGTGACAAAATTATTGATTATTTTAAATCTCTGTGTGTGCATAGTTTTGATGGAATTACTTGTATTGTGGATTCAGTGTATGTGACGTGATTCGCGGGTGAGTATACGGTGTTGATACTTTATTCATTGCTATACATTAGACATGTATATATAAACAGTATACACGTATATGTACCAATGCGTTTTTCTCTGAATAAAGTAAAATATTATAAATACCTTCTCTGTTTTCACTACAGGTGTATTTCTCATTTAATATGCATCGATTTAAGATGATAACTGTGCCAATGAAGCACGTATTTTTGCGCCTGCATTTATTTCCTATACCCCACTCCACCCCACCCCACCCACCCCCCCGCACATTTTTTCAGGTACATGCATCATTTTCTTCAGCTAACTGACCTGGTTGCTTATAACACGGTTCGGTCTATCACATGGTCGGGTTCTATGGTTCCCAATTACCGTGTTATAGCGGGGTCACACTGTACCTTGAATGTGTAATAATCATACTTATGACATACCTAGAATGTGTTATAATCATACCCATGACATTCCTAGATTGTTTAATAATTATACCCATGACAAATAGAAGGGATTCAAGTAGCTGTTCCATACAGAATTAGCTATGTGCTTATCTTTTAATTTTTTTTCTACAGTTTAAATGCCACTTTATTTTATTCCTCCAAAACCATGAAAATTATCCCTTATACAGTGGGGTTCCGGCTTACGAACGCCCTGGGTTACAAACAATCTGGGTTACGAACGCAAGGCTGGCCAAAAAAATTTACTCGGGTTACGAACGGTGACTCAGGTTACGAACTGAACCGCCATTCGCTTGCACGCAAAATTTCAAACATGCGAGCTCACATATGGCTGCCTCTACTCAAATAGAGTGAAAAAAGGTGAGAAAAGGAGTCAGTGGTGTTCTTGTGTTTATTTTTGTGTCATGTTTGTGTTGTTTTTGTGGGTTTTGAGTGTGTTTGTGTGTTTTATTGCATTTTTAACATTAGTGAGTGCTTCTTTTTTCACCTTTTTTTAATGTAGCAGCGATTTTCACCGATTTTTTTCGGCTCGGGAACGGATTAAAAATTTAACAATGGGACCCTATGGGAAAACGCGTTCCAGGTTACGAACACCCCGGGTTACGAACGCTGTCCGGGAACTGATTAGGTTTGTAAGCCGGGGCCCCACTGTACACCTTTGGTTTCACTTGTTTCTCAGTCACTTTCAGCCGAGCTCCAATTTGAAAAGTTACACATGTTTCCAAGGTAAACTTTAAGGATGACTCGACCAGTTTTCATACCTGTTTATGCATCTTGTGTTTCTCATGTAAATTATCACTGCCAACTAAAAATGTTGTTTGATCTTTAGCTTTGTATAAATTGTGATGCTATATCTTGGAGTTTCTTAGATGGGTGAAGGCAAGAGTGGCATATTTTGTATGGTAGAGGAACTTTTTTCAAAGGAATGGTCATGTTTTTGGACCAAAATTACATTTTATTGTGATTGAAGAACTTAACTACCACTAAGAAAATTTATAACTGTAAGAAAGTTAAAGCATAAACAATCAGAATTACATTCAAATGTACAACCTGTATGAAAAACATTAAAAATATGAGGAACAGATATCAAGCAACACAGTTTTATATGGTTGTTTTGGTCCTCACGAGGGGAGAAGAGTTGAGGGTCCCAGAGGGGTAGAAGGGAGGAGCTGGAATGGCACTGCAGGCTTGAAATTAGGTTTATTTATCACAAAACCACAAGATTACCATTCTAAATTCTGTGCTGGTCCTACCTAAATTTCATGATCCTGCTCTAAAATAAAAAAAATGCCAGGTCAGTTTCTAACTCAACATTTATTATTATTAACATCAACTCAAAACAATAACAGTTGTATTTCAGACACAAGACTCGTTGAAAGTTAATGGTTTATAGTCATTTACAATGTCTGATTTGTCATCGGATCTTGATTCATAATGCATAGTATTTGGCCATCTTTTTCTTCATCCATCAGCATGCCACAGCTTGATGGCATCTCTTCGGTTATAATCCTTGACATATCATGAGTTATATAGTATCAGCATTAATGTGATTCCAGGCATGATTTATGTTTTACAGCGTCAATGAACGAAATAACCCATGACCCCCATGCACTTTCAGATTCTTTTGAACACATAGGACTGAAAGCGCTTACTCACTTCTGGTTATATTTAATGGTCCCACTTTCTCTTATCATCCTAATTTCTGACACTTTGGTGGTGGTTGTGCAGCATGCAAAACATTCCACATCATTCCAATTGTTACATTGCAGTGTAGACATGGGTTGAATTACTTTTGTCAATTGTATTTACAATTTTGATGTGCTTGCAGATGTTGATTACATTTTCAGTTACTCAACATTATGACTGTTCAATTACAATTAGAATTAAAATTACACCATATTAGTGATGTCCAATTCAATTACAATTAAAATTTCAGTGTAATTGTAATTAGTTACTCAATTACACCAATTAGATTTTAATTATACCTAAGTCTGAATCCCACAGTGGACCAAGTAAAATCATTTAAATACACCATTGTCTATCTAAAACTTAGCTTTGTTGTGTATTCTATATTAATTCCTATATTATTAGCCTAACAGCTGGCAGTTTAGATAAATATATTTTCTAAATTTTTATAATTTGTTTGGAATTAAAAAAGAACATGTCTGTGCTTTTGTAATTGACATGTAATTGAATTATGCAAATCTAGACCTTCAATTACAAATACAATCACAATCACCATATCGGTGATGTACAATTACAATTACAAATACAGTGTAGTTATAATTAATTAGTTAATTACCCCAATTACAATGTAATTGAACCTAGTGCATTGACTATTTGTCATGAATAATATAAATATTAAAACACGTTATTCAGTATAATTCTGGATCAGTTGTTGAGTTGGCGACAAATGCTAGTTTTCTGACTGGCAAATAGTAGCCTGGTACTTTCAGTCTTTTGTTATTATTTGCATTGAAATCAGTGTTATAGGCCTGTATACCAGTCTAGTTCCATGTGTGCAAAGACTGTTTTGATAATAATCATCCGAATTTACTTGATGCCTGGAATAAGACCTGTCCATTTCTTCTTTTTTTTGTACCTCATCAAATGAAGGCTGTTGGTAGTTATTTCCTTAATGCAATAAACAGATCAGTTAACCATGAAAGGGAATGGTCACTCACATTTTATTCAAAACATTTGACCCAAGATTACTTTTTGACTCTTATGATAGCAACTGGAGGAAATTATCACTGCTCCATTGGATTAATGGTGGCTGGGGTTTTAGTGATGCATGGGCTAAATCACTGACCTTGGTTTAGCAAATTTGCATTAATTTTGAATGCTGCACTGATGTAGAGGGGATGCCATTTAGGGGGAGCACCCCAGTTTCTGTCTGGTTGGAGCACTATCTACATAGCATTGTTATTATATTTTTCAGATCCGTAGTGATACTTCCCTGTGTATGAACAAGACTTTACCACAAATTAAAGCAAAATGTGATGGGATGAAGAAAATATTTACTAGGATTGACAGGCTTGAGGTAAACTTCCATGTGTAATTTAGTTATTGATGTGGCTCATAGTGTCCTACTGTATTTCATGTATTTTTTTGTACCCTTTAATTTTTCGTACACAATCCAGTTATCAAAATATTAATTATTTAAATGTATCATAATTTTCGTACATATCACTTTGTATTATTTGAAAAATTCATTACATTATCAGACATTAAATTTCCACTAAGAAGATTTACGTGTGCAAAAAAGATCGAAAGTACCGTATTTCCATTTTGTTTTTACAAAAATTAATGATTAATTGTTGGTGAGAAAATATAATGATTGATGCATAAGCATGGGCGCTTGCAGCTTAGGTCAAGGGGGGTTACGTGGCCCCCCTGGAAATCATACTGCAATATATATATATATATATATACATATATATATATATATATCGACAAGTTTAATCATGCAAATGAAGCTGAAAATATGTCACAAGATTCTGTTCAAAACGCTTAGTAAATATTAGCTTTAGTTTCAGACTGCTTACTATACTAACTCTCCCGGCCGTGACTGACTGACCCACCCACCCCATTTTTGTAAAAGATCCTGCGGGCGCCCATGTACATAAACTCTTATTGTCATTACAATATCTACTGGTGTTTATTAACAAATGAACAAAGGACTTCACAGACCATACCTTTAAATATTATCGTTAATTAGTTCTCCTTATTAAGTCCGTCACCATAACAAAACACCACATGCATTTTAAAACGAGTTCGGAAGACCTTTGATGTTGTCTTATCCAACAAAAATTACATCTCAGTACATGCTAAAGTGAAGACCACAGACCACTGGTCAACTAGTCTTATTGTTTCATTAGCCATACAAACATAAAATATCAAAACCTTGTCATTTATCATCGTAAATTTGAAAGTCACGGACTCCGTTAAATTGATTCGTATATATACATGTACTATCTTTTAAGTGCTTTTTCCGTTTTGACTTGGATATAATTAACATCCACTATTATCTTTATTGGCGAGTTCGAGTAACAAGTAATGCACATGATCGCTTGTCCTTATAACATCTGCTATATGGACAACGGCTTCAATAGCACATTGACAGACTTTCATTTCCCTAAAGAGAGCCTCATTTCCCTATTGGCAGCCTCGCTGATTTGATCTCTTCAGTCGATTCTTGCCCTCAATCTGGTTTCAACTGGAATAACCAAAGCCCAAAGCATGTTTAATTACCGTGTAAATAACACTGTATAGCCATGTGGTTGTTGTGACAATGTACATCGTAATTAAAATAAGAATGAACTGTTGATTTAGCGGTGTTTATTCCTAATGGAATATAGTAGGGTCGTAATACATGAGGATTATCCCACTCGTCAGGTAACTGAAAATAGTCTTTTTTTTTCTCTTTGCAAAAGCTACAAATCAAAACTACATTGAATAAATAGTCTTGTACACTGAAAAAATTTTGTCTGATTGATCTCTCTGGCGCGCGTGCACACACACATGTGCGTGCGCACTCATGCCCATTAACTTAAACATTGATTTCAAGTTCTTTATTTTTTTATTGCAATTTGATAATGAGATTATTGTTGCGGTAAAAATACAACTTGCACTTAATTTCTTGACGATGTGGGGTCGTATTGCTGCGTACAATTTACCAATAAATAATACCCATAACTTATACATGTTCAAACCATCTTGATCATTTTACCAATATTACACAACATAACAGCTACATATGTTCTAAATGCAGACGAGCTTGCACACTGAGACATAATCCTCTCTCTCTCTCTCTCATTTACTAATAACAACAGAACTTTTGATTTATTGTAATTAGATTCTTGAATTGAGAGCAGAATGAGACAGAAAGTATACGTTTACTTTGTACTTTTGTACCATTAGGTTGTCGAGTAGTGTGTGTACCATAGAACTTGTTTTGGTATGATCCCTTTATTTTTCGTACACGGTCAGTACCACCAAATGATAATTATTTATTTTACATATAATTTTTCTTACACTGAAATTAGTGATTATTTTTTCGTGTACGAAATTACATAAAATACGCTACTTTATATTTAGCCATTGCATGTGTTATTTAGTCGTCAATGTAGCTCATAGTATACTTGCATATATGTAATCTTCACATGTGTTATTTAGTTATTGATGTGATTCATAGTGTCCTACTTTATATTTAGCCATCACATGTGTTATTTAGTTATCAATGTGGCTCAGTGTCCTACTTCATATTTAGCCATCACATGTGTTATTTAGTTATCAATGTGGTTCATAGTGTCCTACTTTATATTTAGCCATTGCATGTGTTATTTAGTCATCAATGTAGCTCGTATACTTGCATATATGTAATCTTCACATGTGTTATTTAGTTATTGATGTGATTCATAGTTGCCTACTTTATATTTAGCCATTACTTGTGTTATTTAGTTATCAATGTGGTTCATAGTGTCCTACTTTATGTTTCAATGGTAATCTTAAATTGTTGCTAAAGATTGCACCTGACAAAGTCTCATCAGAGATAATTTTGCATGAGCATTCTTATAGGGCTAAAAACATTATTATTATACTACTACTGTACTACTAGCTACCTTGAGAACAGATGTTTTCATGTAATTATGTTGTGAATGACTTTCCTCTAACTCTTCAAAGAAGCTGGCATCATGGAAATGAAGTTTTGTGTATGTGTGTGATTTGGATTTTTAAAATAGCTTTAATGATTTTTCAGTCATATTGCTATGATGTCTGCAGTGTGGAAGTTTAAGTGATGTCTAGCACTGGGGCATCATGCTACAGACAATGTGGCATCATGTCCCGCCCAGTCACATTATCCTGACACCAGGTCAACCAGTCCTAACACTAACCTCTTACTGCTGAGCGCCTAGCAAGGCAGCTGTTGGTACCAATTTTATAAGTTTCTGGTATGACCTGGCCGGGGTATGAACCTCCGACCTAGCGCATCTGATGCTGACACTCTAACCACTAGGCCACTGGAGCAGTCAGAAATGAAGTTAGTGTGCAACATTTCATGTAAAGCATCATTTTGTCAGCAGCCATTATTTTGACTTGTATCCTGTGGAGTCATTTAATTTCATGAATGTCAGTTTTGGTTTTGTAAAACTGGACTTTTTTTTTAATAAATTCATGGAGGTCACAGCAAGATATACCTTTCATGGAGAATGAGATTCTGTTATCCATGTATTTAATTCATTTACACTGAGTCTTTACATTTTTGCTTTCTGGCAGCAACAGAATTCCTTAAGCTTGGTAGCACACAAAGAAAAGTTAATCTACAGTGTGCCATCTTATTTTTGACCCAAAATGAGCATTTCGTTTTGGTTGACATACAAAAATATATGTATACCTCTGTATAAAAAATATAGGTATACCTCTGTATAAAAAATATAGGTATACCTTGGTATAAAAAATGTATGTATACCTCTGTATAAAAAATATATGTATACCTCTGTATCACTGTATCAAAAATATATGTATACCTCTGTATCAGAAATATATGTATACCACAGTATGTGCCCCATTGCTTGAATAAAGACTATATGGTCATGGTCAGTGATGCTTATGTGCAACATGTATTGGGTCAAAGGTCAAACTTAGACTTTTAATGGAATCAACATTGTGCAAATAATGACTTGAGTGGAATAGCTTCTATGACAGGGTGTTCAGAGCTTACTTGTGGTGTTTATAAAACAACAACAACATCAGAAAGCAAATACCATGCTTTCTCTGGCTAAGATACCAGTCCTTCACCATTAATCTCAAAATTGAGTCTCTGATGTCACTCCACTGACAGATATTCTGTTAATAACCAATGGTCAGTTGAAAAGTCAAAATTTTGCATATGATGGGCATACTTTGAAGATTGCTTAAAAGTTACATTAGCTGGCAAATGCTTTGCGGTATTTCATGACTTTATATTAGGCAGATGATATCGTCTATTTGCAGAGCAACATCAGAGACCCAGACTTGATAAACCATCAGCTAATACTTCCTTTGATTTATAGGCGTGTGTACAGTTTTGGTAAAGTGCTTTCCCATGTATGCAATAACAGTGTTTCTAAGTCTTGAAATAATTTGCTGCAGTGACTATGAGACCAAAGTGTTACGCACTTATCCACAAAGACCTTTGTACTGTCATTTACACTGTCTCTTCGAAGTCTTGAATTCATCACCCCTTAGACCATGAAACCAAATTGTTACTTGTAAGGCCATAAAGACCTTTTCAGTGCCATTTGCAACTGCTCTGGAAGCCTAGTGGTTAGAGCATCTGCCTTGGATGCCAGAGGTTGTATGTTCAAACCCTGGCTGGGTCATACCAAAGACTTATAAACATGGTACTAACAGCTACCTTGCTAGGCGCTTAGCATTAAACGGTTTGTGTTTGGACTGGTTGTCATGGTGTCAGGATAATGTGACTGGGTGGAACATGATGCTACATGTCTGCGGTATGATGCCCCAGTGTTAGACATCAATACAAACTGCAGCATTGCAGACATCATAGCGATATGAAAAATTGTTAAAGCTACGTTGAACATGGTCCTAACACTAACCTTTGCTGAGTGCAATGTGAGGCAGCTGCTAGTACCACTTTTATAAGTCTTTGATATGACAATTGCATTATATAGTGCTCCCATCCATCCATCTTGTTGTTTGCTATGTCCTGTCCATCACAACCTTTTCTTCATCTCAATAAGTTTTGTTTTATGGATCAAAAGCAAATTTGTTTTGAGGCTTTGCATTAAAAGGACGTCAATAAAGTTTTATTTTCATCATTTTCCAGCAGAGTTTTTGTCTTGCACTGATTTCAGTGAATTCCCATCCATTTTGTGGGTTTCTGAATTTGCCACTGACAGGGTGGGATAACAATTTAATAAGTTATCATTTTTTCTTTCAGGCATTTGCAGCATTTCTTAGGGAGCAACTTAAGGTGATGGAAGAATGCGTCAACAAGGCTGAATCGGAGATGGGGTCATTGAGTGGAATTAAAAAAATGTTCTCTTCACTCATAAGTCCAGTAAGTATCAGTCTAAAATATGGCAGACAGTTAATATTGACTTATAAAAATGAATAGGGATCTTTGTTCAATGCAGGCTACTAAAAGAATCAGGTATGTGATGCAAGTGATGTAATAGATTAAGTATTGAATAATACAAACAGTTATCTAGGTTGAAATTTAAAAGATAACTAAATACAGACAAACCGGTGTAACCAAGTCATGATGGAAATGAAGAAAAGTAAAGTTGTTTTGGATCATGAACCAGAATAAACAATTCGGTAAAATTCTCTCACTCTGCACCTAATTGCTCATCATTATAGCATACACAGGCATGTTGTAAACTATTCCCCCTTATAGACATGTTGTGGGGCTCTCCATTTTGGAGATGTATCACCACTCTGACAGTATGGTTTCACTGAAGATATAACATGTTTCTAGACTAATTTCACCCACAAAGTTAAGTTGTAACACAATAACAGGAATGTGTGGTTGTAAGTTCTAGGAAAAGATGATGTTCTTGATGGGTGGGTGGGACAGCTAGGGGATGGTGTTAAGCAGCTACTTTGCTTCCATAAGGTACATCAAAATCAACACACATAGTAAATCATGAAATCATAATGTTCTTTGTGTGTTTGTATGGTGGTAAGTAGCCACTTTAGATCCATAAAATATGTAAAAAGTGAGACGCACAGTAAGTTCCAAGTAACTCATGATGTTCTTGGTGTGGTGGTAAGTTCCAGGTAACTTGCGACATTCTTTGTGGGGTTGGGCGGAGGGCTGGCTTAAGCAGTCAGTTTCTCCCATGAGGCATGTTCAGATTGAGCCTATGAAATCCAAGAAAATCACAAAGTTGTTGTTGTATATGTTTGTATGTAACTACATTGTATCAAGTACTTAGAGCTTCTAAGGGTTAGGTGCTGTACTAAGTCCACATTATTAATTTTATTATTATTATTATTATTATAATTTGGTGCTGTACTAAGTCCACATTAATATTACTATTATTATTATTATTATTATTATTTGGTGCTGTACTAAGTCCACATTATTAATATTATTATTATTATTATTTGGTGCTGTACAAAGTCCACATTATTAATATTATTATTATTATTATTTGGTGCTGTACTAAGTCCACATTAATATTACTATTATTATTATTATTATTATTATTATTATTTGGTGCTGTTCTAAGTCCACATTATTAATATTATTATTATTATTTGGTGCTGTACTAAGTCCACATTAATATTACTATTATTATTATTATTATTATTTGGTGCTGTTCTAAGTCCACATTATTAATATTATTATTATTATTTGGTGCTGTACTAAGTCCACATTAATATTACTATTATTATTATTATTATTATTTGGTGCTGTCCTAAGTCCACATTAATATTATTATTATTATTATTATTATTATTATTATTATTATTATTTTGCCATCATTATTTCATCTTTGTTTCAGAAAAAATTGCAGCCCAAAGGCAAGGAATCTAAGCTAGAGTTCATCCCACCAGAGATATTTGTGGCTGAGGAATATGTTCACAAAATCATAGACGTCACAAGTACAGAGAAAAGCCCTGACACAACCTCACACAATACAGAACAAACTATTTAATATGTTTGTGGTGCATTATTGTGGTCTTGCCACAATTTATATGCTGTTGCTGAAGCTTGTTCTTGGCACTGACAGAGCTATTCCAGTCTTTTATTGAACATATTTATCTTATCATTCTGTCCCACATCATATTCTTGAGAGCAAAGAAACAAAATTATGCATGTGCATCACTCACCCTTTGGGGAAGACTAAGGTGCAGAGTTATTCCATTCCACTGATGAACACAACCGTCTCTTTCTTTATTATACTTGAGAATATATTATCCATGTGGATCATTCTTTAAATTGAGAACACTAGTTTTCAAAACTATTTCATTCTCCTGATGAACATATGTCTCATGTTTCTGTTCCATATAGTTGTAATTATAAACACATTATCCATGTAAATCACTCGCCTTGTTTAAGAAAACTAGTTGGCAAAGCTATTTGTCTATTATGAATATGTATATCTCATCTGCCTGTTCCATACAGCTATCATTATAAACATTACTTATGTAGATCACTCAGTCACCCCATGAAGAACACTAGTGGGCAAAGCTGTTTCAGTCTATTATAAACATGTGTATCTCATCTGTCTGTTCTGCATCATTATAATGGAAAATGCAATACCCACGTTGATCATTCACTCAATTAGGAACACTTTGGGCCCAAATTTGCCGTCACATAGAGCACTAACAAATTCGTGTCTGAGCTGTTGGCTTGTAACCTTAGTAACAACAAAAAACACAGATCCTTATCTGGCAGTATTTTATAGAGAGTAGATATGGGTCTTTGTTTTCCATATCTGGGTGAGCAGCATGCTTGAAAAAAAGTGATAAAATGTAGTACCTGAAATTTGTTTAAATTGACCAGATGATCTTATCTCATGATATTCTAGATTGCTTTTTTGTCAGTGTTAAATATTGTGTTGGATTTTTATTTCATAATCTGCATATTAAGTGGTTTTCCATCACTTGAGTGGAAGCCTTGGATAGTATTGCTGATGTAGTGTCTGCCATCGTTTTAATGGAAGCCATGCATGATATTGTTGATGTAGTGCCTGCAGTCACTTGAATAGAGGCCATGGATGGTATTGCTGATGTAGTATCTGCCATCAATTTAACATCAATAGTATTATTAATTTAGTGTATGGAAACGTGGTATTTGTAGATTGCTGAAAAGTTAAACACAGAATAGAACTGAATAAAAACTGTAGTTTGATCGCCTTAAAAAAATTCAGATGAAAAAAATGGTATGGCCATAGGTAGTTGCCAATTTGTCATATAGAATGTCAGCAGCTTTCGTGACAGTGTTACTTTTGCTGTTCTATTTCATAAATTACACTTTCTTGATTTTTGGAAACAAATTGATTCCTTGAATTTAATTAATGTCTTCACCCTGAAAATGACCCTTATTTTTGTGAAGTGATGTATACAGTCATTACTTTGAAATATTTGACTAAGATTCCATGCTAAAGTTATTAAGTATTTCTGAAAGTGGGTCGGTGCTAAAATTATTAAGTATTTTTGAAAGTGGGTCGGTGCTAAAATTATTAAGTATTCTTGAAAGTGGGGCAGGTATAAGGTGAAGTTATGTGCATTTGTAACAAGTACAATGGAGAGAATGTTGGCATACCACTATGCCACATTCATGTACTGTGAATCAAATTTGTCTGTATTTTGGTGCTAGGGAAACAATCCTGCATTTGGTACTAAGGAAACAATCCTATATTTGGTACTAGGGAAACAATCCTAAATTTGGTACTAGGGAAACAATCCTATATTTGTACTAGGGAAACAATTGTATATTTGGTACTAGAGAAACAATCCTATATTTGGTACTAGGGAAACAGTCCTGCATTTGGTACTATGAAAACAATCAAATGGTCCTGTATCTGGTAATAGGGAAACAATCCTATCTTCATACTAGAGAAACATAATGTATTTGGTACTAGGGAAATAATCCTCAGCCTAAAGCAGTCAGCTGATCAAAATGGCTGCTCCCATGTACTTGAGAAAAAAACCTGAACTAGTCTAAAGTACACTTTAGCGGTTATTAGAATATACAAAATGAATTTTTTCAGAGTATACATTACTAACTTCTGAAAGAACAATAAATAAATTATTAAATGTTTATATAAAGGAAAAAAAGCTATCAGCTGGTTTGTTTCTTATTTACTTCTGAAGTCCAGGAAGTGGAAATGACCAAGCAGCAATCACAGTTATTTGAAAGGTGCACATCTGAAGTAAGACCAAGATGTATACTTTATAACCCAAATTACATTCAATCATACACCAAAATAAAGGGAATTAGATGCTGTTTTGACAATACCTAAGATGTACAGAGTCTTTATAACTTGCCAAGATAACCAGAGAGTAGATCAATGCAATTAATTTTCGTTAAAATTCAAACCCAATGCAAAGTATGAAACTGTAGAGCAAAACCTAATAAGCTATCCACCCCCACCCACCTCAAGTATACTTTTTGACTCTCCAATGAACATTCACTATTATAGGGAAAAATTGGAAAAACATGGTAACTAAAACTGCTAAAATTTGCAGGGAATTAAATGATTCACATGCAGTTTTTCTGTGTGAAATAAAACGTGAATCTAACAACACATATATGGACCCATTTTATTAGAATTCATGAAACCAACAACACTCATATGGACTCTTTTTATTAGAATTCATGAAATCAATGACACTCATATGGACTATTTTATTAGAATTCATGAAATCAATGACACTTATATGGACTCTTTATTAGAATTCATGAAATCAATGACACTTATATGGGCTCTTTTTATTAAAATTCATGAAATAAATGACACTCATATGGACTCTATTAGAATTCATGAAACCAATGATACTCATATGGACTCTTTATTAGGAAACACAAAACCAAGGATGCTCATATGGACCCTTTCTATTAGAATTCATGAAAACTGACACTCATATGGACTCTTTATTAGAAATCATGACACCAAACCAATGACACTCATATGGACTCTTTTTATAAGGAAACAAAAACAATGACACTTGTATCAACTCTTTTTATTAGGAAACACAAAACCAATGACATAGATATGGACTCCATTAGAAATCATGAAACCAATGACACTCACTTATGTGAACTCTTGTTAGAAAACACAAAACCAATGACAATCTTATGGACCCTTTTCATTAGAAATCATGAAACTAATGATAATCTTACGGACTCTTTTGAAATAGTGACCAAGATATGGACCATTTTTATTAGAATTCATGTAACCAATGACATATAGACTCTATTAGGAAACACAAGACCAATGACACTCATATGAACTCATTTTATTAGAAAATCATAAAGCCAGTGACATTCATGTGGGCTTTTTTTTAATTAGGACACACAAAACCAATGATAATCTTATGGACCCTTTTCATTAGAAATGTTGAAACTAGTGACAATCTTATGGACTCATTTTATTACAAATCATGAAATCACTGACACAGATATGAACCCATTTTATTAGAATTCATGAAACTAATGACATACGGACTCATTTTATTAGGAAACACAAAACCAATGACACTCATATGGACTTTCTTTATTAGAAAACACAAGACCAATGACACTCATATGGACCCTTTTCATTAGAAATCATGAAAAAATGACAATAATTTTACACTTTTTATTAGAAATCATGAAACTGATGACAGTCATGTGGACCATTTAAGAAAAGCATGAAGAACCTGTTCTCCAAGTCTGCAGAACATCTTCCTTTTTTTTTTAACTTGTACAAAACCATGATTGGCATAACAAAATAAATCATGTTTTTTACATCTTTGATGTGGATCTTTTGCAAGAGTGCTGCTGTTAGGACTTTTTCTGCGTACCAAGGAAACTAAAAATTACTTTAGAGTTTATTACACAGGAGATAGCCAGGATTACTTGGGGCGGGAAGGGGGGGGGGCTATATCGGTTGATTGACTGTGCAGCTGACATAATTAGAGATTAAGAAAAAACATTTTGATGGAATTAATGTTATGTAGGTAGTAGAATTAAAGCATTTTATCCTGTGTAAAGGAAAACCAAGGTGATACATGAATTTATTCACTATATTTACATATATACATACATAATATATACATACAAAGATACATACATACATACATACATACATACATACATACATACATACATATATGTACATGTATAAATTCAATTTCATTTATAGAATTGTTTGTACTTTCTGTGAAGACTGTTATTGAAGGTTATAAAGTATATTGTTCTTTGTTTATTCAGAGAGAGAATTATACAGAAAGTGCAGTAAATGATTGATTGATTAGTGTGTATCTTTCCATGCATACTTTCTTTCTTTCTTTCTGTAACCCATATAATCAGTTAAACAAAACTTCTGACTTTGTTTCTGAGATACTTTGGGAATTGGAATCCTTTATGGTAAACAAAGGAATTCGACCATATAACTCTGATTTCCTTGTGTGGGTGTTCTTTTTCCTCAGCCAAAGCCTGTCTAACATGGTATTACATGGTTTATTGCTGAATAACAGTGGTTATTGCTGAATAACATGGTAATATTCAATTTATTGAAGAAAAAAACCCAATGTAGTCTAACATGATGTTATACCCAGCCCATCAACTGCCTCTAGGCACAGGCTGGATAAGTGGTTTTTAAAGCCACACCCTAAGATTTAAATAAACAGATCAAAGCAGGTCACAGGCTGAATCTGAGCTGTATTTTGCCCATCCCTATGTTATACAATTGTTGTGTCATAAGGTATACACCTTTTTATGCACCTTCTTTATATGACCCTGATCAAGGTAATGTTTGTAGAGCTGCAGGATCTTGGTGAATGTTTGTTTTAATCAGGTTCATAAAAGTGAGATAGTGACCAGAATTTAAAGACAGTCATCCTTTCATTGTAGACCCTCTTCGGAATGACATGATTAATAGCAAACATATTGCTAATCTACCAACTTACAGTTTTACAATAAGGCTTATTGAAATGACCCTTAAACTACAAACTTATGGAACAGTAGTGAAAATACATGAATATGATTGTTGCAGTATTAACATTGGCTTGTCAGTTTTGGTCTGGATCATGGTTTTAGAATCAGTGGACCAGACCAGGGTTTTAGACTCAGTGGACCAGACCAGGGTTTTAGACTCCATGGACCAGACCAGGCTTTTAGACTTTGTGGACCAGACCAGGGATTTAGACTCCTTGGAGTTGATCACAGAACCAGGCTACTTTTTATGGGGCATACATTGGACAGTTTAATCCTCCAACATTCATCTAAACTGCCTGTGTGATCAAGCTGCCTAGAAATGTCATTGGGCAAAAAGATGAAAGTAAAGATCAGCCTCCTAAAAAATCCAAACAGTACACAATTGTAGAAAATAAAAATTCAGGTACTTGGCTGTGTTAGGAAAAGAGCAGGAGAAGTAACCAAAATTACATTTATTGACATAAAACCTAGATTACATTTATTGGACATAAAACCTAGATTACATTTATTGACATAAAACCTAGATTACATTTATTGGACATAAAACCTAGATTGCATTTATTGACATAAAACCTAGATTACATTTATTGACATAAAACCTAGATTACATTTATTGACATAAAACCTAGATTACATTTATTGACATAAAACCTAGATTACATTTATTGACATAAAACCTAGATTACATTTATTGACATAAAACCTAGATTGCATTTATTGACATAAAACCTAGATTACATTTATTGACATAATAGTATGTCAATTTGAGTATTGCAGGAGAGATGATTTCTACTGTCATGTGAATTAAGACAAAGATTACATGAAGGTGAGAGAGCTAATAAAAAGTGATTGGCCTCCATGTGGGTCTCAATTGTAGTTTCTGAAACTGAAATGGAAAACATTGTGTCCAGAATGTAAACAGTTTAGTTGAACATAATGTTGCCTTTTTTTGCTTCAGACCACACATTTAAACTTTTCAAATGTATGTTTTTCAAGTCAACAAATGCAGTACATGATATTTCATTACACCTGACTAAAAATTGCTCGAACTTGAGGGAGGATATTAACTGCCATCCTTACAAGGGCTTTATAAAGTTGGCAGGTCTGGTATTGGATTACAGTGATCAACATTGATTATGATTATATAGAAAGTATGTTGATTAAAAAAATCTTTTGAATCTGTGAAAATGTTATGAAAAATGGACAATCTATACATTAGTACTTATTGTATTGGTCTGTCTCGGTATGTCTTGTTGAACACTGTAAATTTTATTGGACCAGGTATCGGCTTGTATTCCAGACTGGTCAGTTTTTGACCAATGCAAAAAAATCTAGCTTCATATCATCTGCTAGTGACCTTGATGAAAAGTTTTTTTTTTCTTAAATGCTACCTTCAGTCATTTAGTGGAAATACAAATTCATTAATTTAGCATAATGAGCTAGTTTTCACTTGTCTTATTTGAAGCTTGTGTAACTATAATTACCAGAAGAAGGAATGCTTGTGATAACAAGCAATATTTTGTCGTGGGACACAGATAAATAAAATGTGTTGAATCTTTATTAAACATGTTTAGTGATTATTTGTTTTACGTCATTTCTTTTTTATATTTGCTTTACATTCTTCCATTTATTTGTAATTCAACTTTTAGTTCTGCTGGTTATATAGAGCTTATGGGTTGGCCTTTTGTCAGACATCGATTCGTACACAAGTTTATTATCACCACTCCTAAACGGTTTAGAGGAATATGATGAAACTTCACACCCACCCACATGCCAAAGTTAAGTTTTTCCTGCATGAAAATGTGCTGCCAACATAGCAGCCATCTTGAAAATCTTATCACAACTTCTCCTGAATTTATGATCATATTGACATAGGGTTTTCACTAAAAGATTTCTTGTGTTTAGATGACCCTAAATGAAAATGGTGCTCATGAGCTAACCAATATGGTTACCACAGGAGCCATCATAAAAATCTAGTTAACACTACTTGTTATGCATGGATGGTCATATCAATATAGGGTTTTGATGTCTAGTTGGTCATAAAAGAAAATGGTGCCAATGTGATAACCAATATGGCTACCATAGCAACCATTTGAAAATCTTGTTATAGTTGATACTTCTGAATAGAAAGTAGTATTGACATTGGGTTATCACCAGAAGATTCTTATGTATGTTTTATGCTAAATGGAAATCATTCTGCTCAGACTACCAATATGACTGCCACAGTGGCCTTCTCAAAAATCTTGTTATTGCTACTCCACTGGAGTATGGGTTTTCACTGAAAGACTTCTTATAATGTCTAGTTGGTCCAGTGGCATAGTGGTTAGAGCATCTGCCTTAGATGTGGGAGGTCGCAGGTTTGAACCCCAGGCGAGTCATACCAAAGACTTACAAACATGGTACTAACAGCCACCTCACTAGCTGCTCAGCATTAAGAGGTTAGTGTTAGGACTGGTCGGCCTGGTGTCAGGATAATGCGACTGGGTGGGACATGATGCTACATGTCTATGGCATGATGCCTAAGTGCTAGACATCACTATAAACTACCACACTGCAGACATCATAGTGATATGACTGAAAAATTGTTAAAGCACATTAAAAATCCAAATCACACACACACATAATGTCTAGTTGGTCCTAAACTAAAATGGCATCAATCTGTTGTCCAATATGGCAGCCATCTTAAAGATCTTGTTAATGTTACTACTCCTCAATGGAAAGTCATATCAGCATGGGGTTGTCATCAGAAGACATCTTATATCTTATTGGTACCAGACGAAAATGGCATTGCCCAAACATCAAATATTGCTACTGTTATCACTACTTGACCTGAATGAATGAGGTTTCACTAAGAAACTTTCTATGATATCTTCTTGGTCTTCAATGAAAATGGTGCTGATCTGACATCCAGTATGCCACCACTGCAGCCATATGAAAACCTTGCTGTTGCTATTCCTGAATGAAAAACTATATTAGCATAGGATTTTCACTGGCAAATTTCTTATTGCATCTAGCTGGCCTTAAATAAAAATGGTGCAGATGTGATACCCAGTATGACTGCCACAGTGGCCATCTTGAAAATGTTATTGCTACTCCTTCTAGAAAGAAAGTCATATCAACACTGAGTTTTCACCAGAAGTCTTACGGTGTTTAGTTGATGCTAATGAAAATATCCCAATCTAACATCAAATATGGTCACCATGGTGGCCATCTTTGAAAATTTTGTGATCGCTATTCCAGAAGAATTTGATGGTCATATTGAAATCGGGTTTTTGCCAAAAGACATTATAATATTTACTTGATCCTAAACGTAAATGGTGCCTGCAGACATCCAATATGACTGCCACAATGAACATATTGAAAATCTTGTCATCAGTTCTCCTGAATGGATGGTCATATAGGCATGAGGTTTTCACAAGAAGTCTTCTCATAGTGTCTTGTTGGTACTAAAGGAAAATACTGCTGTTCTTACATCCAATATGGCTGCCAATGTGGCTAATTTGAAAATTTTAATGTTCAAGAATATCGGAGATGGTTTCACAGTGAGCAGTTAAAATGAAGAAATGGTCTGATCTTGAATTAAAGAATTCTTTTCAGCGGAGCATAGGCCCAGTCAGACTCTTGTTTCTTACTTATTGTATGTTGTTATTTTGTCTTTAAATTATTTCTATTATTTATTTTAAAAATGTTTTTATGTCCATTAATGCCATACACATGTATATACATTCCATTAGGTTTGTCAATTAATGCCATACATGTGTATATACATCCCATTATGTTATGAGGATCATGCTATACTGAGGCACTACATGCTTGTGTTATATGAGGGATGATGCTGTATTGAAGCAGTGCATAGGAAGAGACCATTGTCTATCAGTTCAAAAGTTTTATGCATACATCCTTCTAACAAAACAAGGATTTAAATAAAGTTAACTGATTTGATTAGATGACACCAACTTAATGGAAATTGGAGCCTTGCATTCTTTCTTGTGTGTTGTGTAAAACAAGCATGAGCAGAAATGGGAGATCTTAAGTTTCTTTAGCTTGAACATAACATAGATCAGCAAAGATTTGAAAAGCAATTATGAGCAAATAAACTGGTAAACAATTATGAGCAAATAAATTGGTAAGTAATTATTACCAAATTAATTGGTAAGTAATTATGGCTAAATAAATTCATAAGTAATTATGACCAAATAAATTGAGAAACACTTATGACCAAATAAATTGGAAAGTAATTATGACCAAATAAATTGGTAAGTAATTATGACCAAAATACTTTCCACAGATGTGGAAGGGACATGATAGTGTTATCCTTGTCTGCCTGCCATGCAGTCTGTCATACCTTCATTAAATTTTGTGTTTTGGTCAGTCTATTTAATACGCTGTGAGACCTAGTGTCGTGCAGCTCACTTATGGAAATATGTATCTTTGAGAAAACAACACCATTCCACCAAAAGAAGGTCACTGTTATCTAAATTGAATGCTTCAGTGATTTTGGTTATGTTTTACATTCAAGTTTTGCAACTTCATATGTGGTTGCAGTATTGATAAATACAATACTGCTGCACAAAAACGATGTCTATGTGACCTAAATTGACTTAAAGTTTTGCATTTAGGTTAATTTCTCTGGGAATTTGTGCAACAATGGAAGGAACTGATGTAGGTCGCTGATTTAAATGTACTACTTCAGTTGGTTTGATAAAGTTTGTGTTTAGAATAGTTGGAGTGTTGTTGACCACAGAGGTATGCAACTTTGCTTATCAATTTGGCTTGGTGATTACAGTGAGCAGCAGGGAAGGTGAACAGACCACTTGCTTGAATTGTCATTTGTCTGAAAAATAAAACTTCCTACGAAAATGAAATCTCAAGGTCGATAACGCTAAACCAAAACCTCTATCTGACCATGAGATTTCTTTAATTGGGTTAGCTCATCTCGTTACTTCATCTCCGACTCTTTGTTTTTATTTTTTCATGGCATGTTTCGTTTACTCGCCGGGTCACTCAATTTTGGTTGTTCACCTTCCCTGCTGCTGTAATTAACCAAAGATTTTATCCAGACCTATACGATACCTAGATCTTGGGTCATGTAAATTTATTGTTATAAATCCGAACGGAACAGCTTGTGCTTTTGAAAAGAAGTTTTTAAACTTAATCATGTCCATATCCCCTGAACATCAAGTATAATAAATATTTTGTAAAGTATAATTATCTACTCCATTAAACACAACTAAAATATTGCAGTTGTCTCTGATCACTTTAGGTATTTGTGTATATCGCTGAGTAACATAAATCACGTCAGTATTTTTGTGTCTGCCTCTGGAAAATATCCGAGCTGGATTTGATTGTTTGTCCAGCATCACATCATCATATACTACGAGGTTATTAATAAATCCATCGAGGTCATCTACAGATGGAGCTTCATCAATATCGGTAATAAAATCAATAATATCGTTTCCGTCTTCGTCCAATAATTTTGCATTTTTATTAAAATCTTTAAGTACTTCATAACATCGTTGATCATCTACAGATGATGCTACTAAATATAATTTATTCCACTTGAGCCATCGCATTATTAGATTAAGTAATAATTGTGTCTTACCAGATCCAGATGGGCCTATTATTATCATTCTAATAGAATTTGGTAGTGCTGGATGGTGCCTTACTGGTTCTTGTTTTCGTGTCGCTGAGAAGTCAATTATATCCATATAATAAATAATATGTATTTATATTGTGTTAGTTGCAGAGCACCCACCCATACCAGTGGATCGACAACGATAATAACAAAAAAATGAAAGATGTGCAATTACAGGCAAATGTGTAAAATGTGGCACAAAAAATATAAATTTATTCCTCTTGACTTGTCAGTCAAAGGTGA
Organism: Megalonaias nervosa; assembly: GCA_016617855.1. NCBI lineage: Eukaryota > Metazoa > Mollusca > Bivalvia > Unionida > Unionidae > Megalonaias > Megalonaias nervosa. The sequence goes on along the minus strand of JAECUM010003161.1, from coordinate 32,799 downwards.
GATATCGCTGCTTCATTAGGGAAATTACCAGGAGCTCCATGGGCTAAATACCCTGGTGAGAAAGATCTTCCTGGATATAATTATTGTGGTCCTGGAACTCGACTTGATATCAGACTTGACAAACGAGACCAACCAAGACCTGGAGAGTATCCAATAAATGCGATTGATCAAGCATGTCATGTTCATGATGTTGTGTATAAAAGCAATGATTTACAACAATGACATATTGCAGACGTGAAGTTGATTCACGCATTAAATTCCATAAAAAATAAATCTCTCAGAGAAAAACTTGCTAGCTTTCTAGTAAAATCTGCTATGAAAGGTAAACTAGTGCTAGGGGCTGGTAATTAATTATATAACTATTATAATGGAATCGGTTTATTATAGCCCAAGAGGATATTGGAGAGGCAGAGCAGCGATTAGTAAACTTGCTGAAGTAGCAAAAGACTCATGTGCTGTTGCTGCAGCATGGTTAGCACGACAGGCAATATGGCAAATTTATCTACCACCACCTAAAAAAATTCAGTATGCACATTTTGATGTCAGTACTCCCAATGAAGTTCATCAAGCAGATATTTTGTTTTTACCACATGATACTATTAAAACCGGTAGACGTCAATAACGCACATACAAATACGCGTAAACTGTCGTTGATGTTGCAAGTAGATATAAAGAAGCAGAACCACTGTCAATAAAGACAGCAACTGAAGTTGCATCTGCATTTGAACGAATTTATCAACGAGGACCCTTGCGATGGCCACAGCTATTACAGGATGATCCTGGTAAAGAATTTCTTGGTGCAGTATTATCGTTGATGAAAAAACATAACGTTAAAATCGGGCGAGGACACACTGAAATTTATCGTGATCAGGTAATCGTTGAACGATTTAATCGGACACTTGCTGAGCAGTTATTTGGATATCAATATGCAAAGGAAATATCCACTGACTTTAAGTCCGGGGAGAGATCTCGTGAATGGATTGCAAGGTTACCAAGTATGATAGCTGCGTTGAATAATGAAATTACTCGTGCATCTTCTATGAAGCCTGCTAATGCAATTACAAAGAAATATATACCAATACAACGACGTGAATCTTCCTCTCAACCAGTACTAGGTAATGTGAGTGTAAGATATTTATATGAACCTGGTGAACTTGAAGGCGGTACAAAAAGAGCAACTGATCCTATCTGGAGTGTGACTACACATAAAATTTCTAGCGTGGTAAGATCCACAGGTAGACCTGCAATCTACAGACTAGATTCGACGGCTCCTCAACGTGGATTTGTACGTGAACAATTACAAATAATTCCTAAAGACACACAATTAGCACCGCATTCACTTTTGTAAACAGGCGCCTCTACGTCGATTACATTCAAGACATGTCAGCATCACATTTTCGCGTGTGTGACCAAGACTACTATTAACTCTATCCACGGTGAATTGTTTTGAATTATTATTCGAATACTGCCACAACATTATTGTGTTACAGCTTGCACAATGATTGTTCTGTTGTTGTTTCAGTGTTATAATAAATTCAGCATCAAGATCAAAGTCGCACTTATTTTTTTTTTGTCACATTGCTTATAGCTCGCTCATTTTTTTCTTTATGACAAAGTCGCTGGTGATTTCTTCGGTTATCACATAATCCATGATGACCCTCCGCAGCTGAGATATTCTTCTGACTCGAGATACTGCGAGATAAACTAAATTTGACCATTCGATCCGATCATCGACAATCTAGATATTTTTATCAGAAATAGTTAATCCCTGTGACGAGTGAATTGTTATAGCGTATCCTAACGTCCACGGAGATTTGTCCATCGTTAATGCGCTCTCAACAGCACTGACGCGAACTAAAACAATATCATTTAACACAAGGTTTTGTATCCCACCACCAGGAATTTCAACTTCAATATTCTGTCATCGAGTATCTGTTGGGTGATAACATAATGGTACCGGTAGATTTGAAAACTTTTCTTTATGTAACAGAAATAATTGTTGTTGAAGTTTATCACGAACTATCTTTCTACTCGCGACTATCAAATCAGCAGGTTTCCATAAATTCCAAAAATCATTCATAGTAGTTTCTGGAATTACTTTACGCATTATCTCACACTGTATTTTATCTGGCTGCAGTCTGATTAACCTTTTAAACTCTTTCAGCGGTTCATCAATAGCTCTATGGTCATCAGTTATTTCTTCGTAATAATCTACAAATGTTTTTAGCCACTCATGTGGAGGCTGTCCAATAAAGGGTGGTGGTTGACCATGATCGCCACACATTATTACAGCAGTATTTTTAGTCAATAACCATTCAAGGAATATTTTTAATATTTCTAACGATACCGTGTCTATCTCGTCTCAGATAATATATTTAGGTATATATTTCTCACCCATTCGCTCAGGAGTCCATGTGTCTCCGCACCATCTGAAGAAACTATGATAAGTTTGAGATTTGATTCCTCGTTCTTTCATTTCTCTGGCGAGTTTATGTGTCGGTGTCAAAACAATTATATCTGAATGGTTGTTCAGGAATAATTTAATCGAACGAGTTGTTTTACCTGAACCACCACATCCATTAAGATAAACAGTCTTATTTCTAGCCACAGGATCATATACAGATGGTGCAGATGACAATTCTGATATTTGATTATTTTTGTAACATATTTCCTTAATTTCAACGTCGGCAGATTCAGAAAAACTAAGTATGTTTTCTCATTTTATTCTCCATTCGCCCCGTGATGCATAATTGTCAATATGTAATTGTTTTAACAAATCCGTATATTTTTTATTTATATAAAATGAATCTGTCGCGACTCTTATTGCAATCAGAGGAAATCTATTTATCATTGATAATAGATTTATCGAAACGTACGCTAGCATCGAAGATCTTAAATGAGTAAACAATTGTACCTAGTTTGGTTCCGTGTGATAAATAAGCATTACTTCGACTTATAAATGTGTTGTTTTTTTTCGTTGTATCAGCAATTATAAAATCGAGTTCAGCATCGTCCATAATTAATCTTGTACAATGTCGTTTATGATCATATGATCCTCCTTGTGTAAATTTACCAATTATTTTTCTACCAAGATCTTTTGCAAGTTTCTCATCGCTTTCTTTCCTGTATTTAGATACATTATTAGTAATTTTAACAATATCATTTTCGTTAAGATCAGGAAATTCTTTCCTGACATCATTAATATTAAATCTATCCGGTTCTGGTAACCAAACTTGTTTCTGTGGACGATACGATATAATTGCTTCATTTACTTTCAATGATATCAATATTTTATTATCAAGCATATATCGTAATAGTACTATTGGAACCCAACATTTTTCTGAAAAATGTTTTCCAAACCAAGTATAAGTAATCGGATGGAGATTTTCCGTAAACTCTAATGACTCTATATAGGCGAATCCGGTTAAGTCAAAATCTGGTAAGGGTTCGTTTATCGCAACTCTGGTCATCTCGTGTGATGGATGTCCAAATCTCTTAAAGTATTCAGAACACTCCCCGTATCCAAGAAAACTTCCAGGATAACACGCTACCATATCAACTGAGATAACGTCGCTATAATCGTATTTAGTATTCCATAATCCACCGTGTCCGTATTCGATACAACTACGCTGGATATCTTCAAGAAATTCTAATCGTGTCGGTTTCCATGAATTTTTCTCCTGAGCAAAGTGAGCAGCAACTGATGGAACGGTAAAACAATTATTCAGTAATTGTCGAACCTTGACATCATCAGAAGTATATTTTAATGCAAGATTTTTCATTTCTTCATGAAGAGATTCTGTACGATAAATATCACCACTAGGCCGTACAAACTGATCGTAATTTACATCGTCGGAACTTTGAAACAGCCAAACGGATACAGGGTCACTTTTACTGATATTTCTGATAAAATCAAATATATGACCATCATAAAATTTAACCGTTCTGTCTCGTGGAAATATTGTTACTGCCACAGTCCATGCGTGTGCGTTATGATCAATGATATCTATAAGCTCCTCTTGATTCATATTTCGATTTATACAAAATCTCTCCGGTTAACGTCTTCACTGTTATTGGGAATTTTAATTTCCTTCCCAGCTCAGCAACGTCGCTGTAGACGCTCCGGTATCTTTAACTGTTTCTGCCCACGTATTTATTTTTTTACGTCGTAAATCCGTTAAACCATTGCCACGTATCGCGTTTGTGAAGTGTTCTGTAACTCGTTCAGCTACACAATTTATTCTTAACTCTGACAGTTTCATCGGCTTGAGATCGTTGACGTCAGGTTTATTATTCAGCGGATATATTGCATAGACAACCGCAGTCACAGGATACGCTCGTTCATAATACGGTTTGTCAATACCAGTCAGTATTCCGGGTTTGGAATTTTTATTTAAGAGGACAATATTGTTTCCTGACTGCATGCGGACAGGATCACGTATGTCACGGATAATCCAAGTATCGTCGTCTGTCCTTACAATAAATTTTATCAAAATAAAATATCTTTGAACATCAAGGTGGTTAATAATCTCTCTTCCTCGTTTGTGATTCATTATAGTATCGACAACATTTCCAATTCTGAATGTTGACCACACATGAGCCGCACCATCGTCGCGAAATTCCTTCTTGGCTTCACGGATACGTTTAGTTATATCCTTATTTGTTAAAGCCAGATCTTGCATCGAAAAACTAAATTTATATTTCGGTAGTCTGTCAAGATCAAATCTAGCTCTAAAAGATTCAATTGCGGATAATTCCTCCATTATTATAATTAAGACAAATATATATTTAAATTGAATTTTAATATATATATATAATGATTAAAACAAAGAATCGGTGTAATTGGCTTATGATCGGAAATACTTCTCCTTGTAACAAAGCATGCGTAAATGAATTCTGCGGCTACCAAATGCAAAGCGTTAGACATGGAAGTCTAGGACCAAAACCGTGTGTGCAGTGTGGTGTTGGAGTCAGAGGAAAAACTCAGTTGTGTGTAAAATGCGGTGGTAAAAAGTATAGAGAACTAAAATGATATTACGATAAAAAAAATGTCGAATCTCCTATAAAAACTGCAGAAGATTATCTCGCTAGATTTTCAAAATAATGACTTAAACAAATAATATTATTATATAAATGGAGCAAAATGAGTTTGTAACGCATCCAATTATTAAAAATTATGAAGCATCTCGTAATGGTGTAATCAGAAACTGTCGATTAAAAAACCAGTCGGTAGTGTTGATAAATTTGGTTATTTTATATTTAATGCCGGTGGAAATAAAAAATATTTCTCACATAGATTCATCTATGAATGTTTTCATGGAGTCATTAAAGATGGACTTGTAATCGATCATATTGATGGAAATCCAAAAAATAATTATTTATGTAACCTACAAGCTATTACGCAGAGTCAGAATTCTGCACGTGGAAATACAGGAAGGTGTAAAATATTTGGAAAGAGAGCTAATAAAGCCGTAAATGCAGAGACAGGCCAAGAAATAATTTTCCCATCAATAAATGCAGCTGCCAAATATTTTTGCATACACCCACAATCGGTACAATTTGTCGCAAATAAAACATACAAATCTTCATTTTTAATAAAATATAATCAGCAGATAATATTTGAATATGTCAGATAATGAAACGAGATAACTCTGTCCTCTCTGGTAGGTGGGTCAATGGTACTTAAAATAATAAAAAGTCTACAAAAAAAAACCAGAAAAAATAATAATAAATAAATCTGATTTAGAATAAATAAATATTTTTTTACTGTATAGTTCGACTCTGTCAGTTTTGCCAAGGGTTTTGTTTAGCCATCACCACAGTCAAGGGTCCACCTTCACTGTCGCTGCTCTCAGTGTCACTTTTGACAGAATCAAATGACATAATCTTTCTCAACTGCATTACACGGTTACTCACAATCTTTTTTCTTTCGTACTCGTGAGACAATTCGGATCTTATTTTTTCGATTGAACGTGCAAGAGGTATAAATAGCTTTACCTGTGTGTCGTCTACCATTACCAAGGATTCTAAGGTAGATTGATAAATTAATTTCATGAATCTATAATTAGATGGTAATGTGAATTTATTTTCAAATTTTCGTTGTTGTAATGATTCAAAATCACACATAATTTTCTGAGGATCAAGATTATCAGATATCTTTATTCCGTCACGTTGTAATTTTTCAATAGCAGAAATAATATCATTGAAATTTTTGTAGTTCATTATATAATAAATATTTGTTTAAAATAAAAATAGTAGTCCCCAGAGAGGACTGTTATTTGAAGACGGCACAAACATATTATATGATTATGATTATATGATTATATGATTATGACGGCACAAACATAAACTTAATTAAGGACGGTACATACACAAACGGGGGGGGGGGTCCTTATCTACGTCCAACATATTTTGTACACTCTCCCCCCCATAATCAACCCCGGGGAGTGCAAAAGTTACACCCACCACGTGGTGACATGGTGGGAGAGTGTATTTTGTCTGTTGTGGATTTCGAGGGTTTCTCTGGAACCCCCCCCTTCCTTAAGAAAAATTGGCATAATGCCTCATCCGCCGAGAATGTGTCAGTCACGAGAATCGAACCCGCGGCCCTCAGTATGATAATCCAACGTTATAACACTGCATCACTTTCCGATTCATACAAATATACGTTTTAAAATTATCATATAGTTAACCCAATACTGAATAAGCAGGCAAATTACGTACGACCAATATACTGAATAAAAATCACAATTATTGTAAAACTGTAGCGTAGATTTACTTCATTTCCAAACAAATTTCATAGAATATAATAATTCTACACAGTAGGCCTGGGAGCTGAAGTGTACATGCAGATCAATAATGCCTGTTACCTGAAAGATCTAATAAATTACATAGCCATAAGCAGGCATAGTGAATAAAATCAATCATTATAAACTGTATATTTCAATTTCCAAACACACTTCATAAAATTTACTGTATAAAATATTACATTTTCTGTATAAGTTCTCGTTTGCTAGGTTAAAATACATGTATATAACATACAGGTAAACAGCTAAAAATAACTTAAATTTGTAATTACGCACTTGTATAAGTCGACGTGATTTAAAGTCATCAGAGTCAAAAGGTGCATAAATATCCTTCTCTGTTACAACTTGCTGCTCCAGTGACAGCTAATTGCTTACAGAGAACAATTAAATCGCTAAATAATAACCGTTACAATGAAAGAAAATGGAAACTATCTCCGTGATCTTATGAATCGACACAGTAACGGCGAAGATAATTGCTTAATTTACTCTACAGAGAGAACTTTTGCTTGACAGAGTTATCTCGTTTTATATGCAATTGCCTCAATCACCATATTATTACAGGAATTGATTATTTATTCAGATTTTAATGATTTTGAGTACTGTTCAACCCATCAAATTGAAGAAATCTAGCAAAATTTAATAATTTGATGGGGTTATTTGCACGACTAAATGAAAACTCTAGCAAAATTTAATAATTTGATGGGGTATTTGCACGATTAAATGAAGAAATCTCAACAAATTTCACTGATTTTCAGTTTTTCATAAAAATATTATACGCAAAATAATTTGATGGGATATTTTGTAAAATTAAGAAAATACAGCAAATCTGAGTAAATTTATTGATTTTGATTGGGTATTTGCACGATTAAATGAGAAAATGTAGCAAAATTTAATAATTTGATGGGGTATTTGCACGACTAAATGAAGAAATCTAACAAAATTTAATAATTTGATGAGGTATTTAGCCCATCAGATTATGAAAAATCAATTTTAAAAAATAATATATTATCTTTTCAGAATCAGATTATTTTTTTTATTTTATAATTTACTCAGACGTTCTACGAACGCACATACAAGTTTATATTTAACGACTCTGACCTGATATCGAGCAAGTGGCCAGACTGGTCAGTAAGTTTAAAATGTATCCCCGATAAGAGTGGATTATGACATTTTAGATAAGCAACGTTGATTGGTTCTGATACAATCAAATCGCCTGGGGGGACTTGAGGTGTAAATGAATACAGAATGTATCCCTGCTGGGCCTGATTGGATTTTTCAGTGTCAACTTGATAACTGCCGTCGACGGCATCGCACACTAGATTGATAGCGATCGTTGATGTGATATTAACGATGTCCGGTGATACATGGCGACCTTCACCGTACGGATTATTTTTATGTTTAAGAATGGTTGGTGACGGGATTAATTTTCTCCATGAATCATATATCCTTTTAAAATGTTCATTAATAAGATTATTAAGTGATCTCTTCATCTCCTCGTGATTAAATCCTGGAATTGTAAACGCCGGTAATTGTTCTTCTGTAATTCCATAAAATTTAAGAAACACTTTTTTAAATAAATGTTTCTTATGTATAAGCTGACTTGGGTCGTCTTCATTAACTATATAAGTTTTTAAATAATCATCTACAGGTGAATCCAATAATCTTTTCTCTCTATCAACAAAAACCTTATTTACATATTCTATGTCTGATACAACTTGATTCAAATGTTGTATTGTCTCAATTATCTGATTTTTTACATCATCGTCATAATAATTGTTGATGCCGGAAAATAAATTTTGTAGATTATTAAGTACACGTTCATACTCAGATTTGATTGGATTAAAAACATTATTAATTTGTTCAACATTAATTGTCGTTATATGTTCTCTTTCACTTTTTTACTTACGGATATATTAAAAAAATATTGTGTTGTTCCATCTATAAATCTATCAATTCCTCCTCCTCCAGGAGGTCCTATGCATGAATATTTATTACCTTTTCGATATTCTGGAAGTTTTATAAATATTCTTTTACCTGTAACGAAATCAGATCGTTTTGGTTCGGGTGGGCCTGTGTAAACCGGTGGAATATCTGGCCATCCTAGCACTGACCTGATCGAAGACTGATAAATGTCCACAGAATAATCCGAAGAATTTATTTCAATGGCCGATGACAGCGTTGGTTCGTGAACAGTAATGGCAATCTTTGATTCTCTTCCTGTAATGGATTTGATTCTGCGCTGGAATTCTTCGTTGATCTGTTCTATTTGATAACTGCCCGTTGGAATACTAACTACTTGCCAATCAGGAGTTCCATCGGGTTTATTTTTATTTGCAAATAGTAATGAATTATTTGGTTGTAGTCCACCGAATGATTTTGACCTAATATTTGGCCAACTATAATAAACCCGTAATTGCGCTAATGCTATTTCGCTTGCAGGTATTGCGGTCGGAAAATTAATACTGAATTCAGGATTAGTTGAACTCGCTGATATCATTGTGGTTTTTACCGGAGCAGTATTAGTGACGATCGGTTGTAATAATTCCTGCGATCGCTGATCGAACGTTGTCATTATTATTTCATTGTTGCTCTCAATTATTTATTTCCGTGATCGAATCACCCGTGGTAAATACTTCATTGTAGATCTTTATTATAGCACTGAATTCTCCATCTGATATTATTCCATCATTGAGCGACGAAGAAATCATCGACGATAATTTGGAATATGCTACAGTTACTGTGTGTAATTTCATCGTATACTCGTTCAATTTTTCATTTGTACACGTATTTATCTTTTTCGCGATAATATTAAATATTCCAGCGATAGTGGTTGATGATGAAACAATGATTGTTACAACGATCGGCGCTGTCATCGTCAACGTTGATAATACTACGCCGGTTCCAGCAACAATCGCGGAAACCGAGTAAACGATGATATCAACGACAACCGCACGTCTACGATGTTTCTTTATTTTTGCTGTATAATCATCAATGATAGTTTTTTAGTTTATTCTGCCATGTTGTTACTTGATCATATCTGTATCGCTGAACGTCTATCATTATAATTTACTGAGTAATTAATTGAGGTGTTTCAGCTACAAATTCCAGACACCACCAGTAGGACGCCGAGGCTAATTTTTTATCAGACGATTTCAGCATAAACGTTTATTCGTCATCTTTATTTAACACTACATATACAGTCCCAGAAATATTATCGGTTAAATGACGCCATAGATACGTGGTAAAAATCCTAAATTTTCCAGAACTAAATACGGACAGCCTGTACACGCCAGTTATCTCTGCGATATGTTTGATAGTGTTATCGCTTGGTGTCCACGTAGCCGATCCTGATGCTACTGTGTACACTATATTGTTAATTTGTCCGTGTGGAATTTCAACGAGATTAGTTTTTTGAACGATATTAGGAATTCCACTGGCAATATCGTTGAGTTTCATGTTAACGTCTGCAAGTTTAATATTAACGATTGGTGGTTTTCCAAAAAATTCTTCAATGGTTTTGTTTAAGTTCCTACGAAAATTCAGAAACGTTTGTACATGATTAAAAAATTCAGTTCTAAATGCTGTCATTCCATCATTGATTGTAGCTAACGAAGTTGTCACCGGAATATTGTTATCATCGACATATTTTTCTGTTGCAGCGTCGAGATTATCTGTTGGTTCTCCTACATTAATAATTTTATTGTTATTCATGTTAATAATGCCGTTCATTATATCGCCGGCTCTTAGCACTCGTTCACTTATGCTATCTCGGATCGACGACGGACTAACAACACTAGGAACAAGTTTGCCCTCTTTGTCATATACAGCAACGAGACCTTCTCGCGATGATCGATTACGAATAATAATATCGTTGATTGAAATATTACTCGTCTTCAATTTTCCTTCACAGTTTTGAAATACAACAAGATCGTTTGGATCAACGTTGGCAAGTCTGAGCTTGTCAGTTGATCTGCTTTGTTACTCGCTTGAGTAAGTCTTCTGGTATTTGTTGGGTTTTAGTTTTAGTTTTAGTTGATCTTCCGTAAATATCTACCATTATATGATTAGCGATTATTTAAAACAAAACTCGTGTATTCGTGTACAGCTTTATGAGGTGGTTTTGTTGATCTTGATACAGCATCAAGTACTGCTAGTGCTTCACTGCCACATATCGGCGGGTCGGTTATTTTTTGTGTTGGTAGCGTTGAATACCACAGTGGAATACTTTGCATGTTGCTAACATATTTTAAAAATTCTTTTGGTGGTGCTAGTCCATATGAATCGAAATAAATAATTCCACGTGGATCAATCGCGTATGCAACCCAGTGAGTACTTGGACCAGAGCTTTTATCGAGATTAATAATACCGGTTTCAATATTGTTTGGTTGTTTTGGTAATTGATCATGCATAAAAACTCCTCTGAAATTCTTTATATTTAGTTGCTTAGCAGCATCAAGTAAATCAAAGTTAGACATCGGGAAAATCAGCGAGTCCCTGGAAGTCTTCGACCTCTTCCGTACCAAAAATATGGGTTGTCCAGCGCTCTTAGACCCCCTCTTCCGTACCAAGAATGTTGGGTCCCTGGCAATCTTAGACCCCTTCCCTTTTTTTGGAGGGTTTTATTCCGTGACCCGTTGCTTTCTTTAATGCCATCGGTTCCAACAGAGCCTAACGCAGTTGCTTTTGCAACAGCTGGGGCTGCAGCGGCTATTAATGCTGGTATAGCTGCAAGAAGTGGAAATTTACCACCCGTCTTAGCGATGTCTTTGATGGCACCCGCAGAAAGATTAAGTCGTATGCCGTTCTTTGACTGTTTGGCTTTATTGAAGTACCTGAGCTGATGTTCTGATAATGATAGCTTATTCGGACCACCTTGGATTTGTTCTTTTTTTAATAATATTTTTATTCCACATTTCTCTTTTGATACTGATTGTAGTTTTTTAATCTGACCAGGAGTTAGACTGACACTAATGTGATTATATGACATTATAATATTATGAGCGATCTAATTACATGTTTTCTACTGGAGCATCAACGACTCGCATTCGTCCACCAACACCTTCAAGTAACATTGATTTATCGCTGAGTATAACGGCAATTGCTCTGTAATTAGCAATAGGTCCTATTGTCACACTAGCTCGAAAATGTATGTCAACAACAGATTGTCTAGTTAAATCTAAATGTTCGAGTGAAAAGTAATAAATTGGATATAAGGTTGTAAAATCTAGCTGTGATATTTGTAAACCAGAATCAATATTCTGATCACGCCCCATGAATGTCATTAATCGATCATATGCACGTGCTACATGATTTTGATCAAAATATAATAATATATCCTCAGCTGGTTCTTGATGTCCATTTATTCTCAGTGAAACCTCAGAAACACCAAGTTTGTCAAATATCATTATACTTCATGTTTATGAGTTTACTCGTGCAGCATCTTGTAATGCAATAAATATATGTCGCGGTGCAGAGACACCTTGCTGAGAAGCTATTTGCCATGTGAATAAACCATTAATTGTATTTTGAACACTATCTGTGGTCATCGTCAACGATGATAACATTGATTTACCACCTTGACTCATAAAAGAGAGTAAACGTTCTTCTTCAGATATTGTTGGAGTCATCGTTGGCATCCACACTGAAAGTTTTGTCAGAATTATTTTACCAGCATCACCAATAGGTCGCCATATTGCATCATCATCTGTAGCCTTTCTTACAAGTACAACTGTATGCTTAGCTCCAAAAATAACCTTTCTAACATTTCTACAAAATCCAAAGATATGTGTCAGTGGAATTGCACATGAAAATCTTCTGCTTCCACCCTACAGCATTGATCGTCGTGCTGCAAATCCTAAGTTGAATTCTGGATTAGCACCATGAACGACCGGCCACATATCAGCGTCAGCGTTGTCGGCGTTGTTTCTTGGTCGTCTTATATTATACTGTCTGTTGTCAGAGTGGTCAGAAGTATCCTTTACAAACATCATTGACGGACCAGCTGATCTTGAATAATCGTCGCTGTATCTTGCAAGGCCAAGTATCGTCGTTGCAACTTCGATGTCTTTCTGAATTGATTCAATATTTTTTCCGTCAATCATGTACGTAGCGCTATCAAACAACGCCATAATACCATTATTAACAAAACCAACACTAACATCAGCGTTGTAATCAGTATTATCTGTTTTTAAAATTTCACCAACGACTTCAATAAATACTTCAGCGGGTAAGAAATATCTACTTGTATCCTGAACTTGCAGCTCAATTCGCCCACGCTGATTTGGCTGTCGTGCGTCATAAGAGTAATACTGATAATCGCGCACAGACTCATCTTTGAGTACTGGTGTGTCCATGTCAAATGCGGGATCAGATATACATTTGAACATCTTTATTATATTTATTATCGTCTAACACGAAGACCAGTAGTAATAGGGGATACCGTAGCGACAATGGGAATTAGCATTACAGACCCCCCTGGGACCGTATAGCCCCAAGAAAAGAAAGCACAGCCTGGGACCGTATAGCGACAATGGAAATTGTGTAGAGTGACTAGCACACCCTGGGACTGTATAGCGACAATGGAAATTTGGTAGAGTGACTAGTATACCCTGGGTCTGTATAGCGACAAGAGGAATGGAACAGGTGGCATGACGTCACACTGGTAACAAGGTAGCAAAAAGAGGAGTACTGTGACGTCAGGCTACCTGAGAGAGGGCTATAGACAAACACGAATCAAGAGTATTCGTGTATAAAAAGAGTAAGGGTTTTATATATTCGTTTGGGTTGGAGACAAAATGAAAATTAAGATCTTTTCGAGGCATTGGAAGTGGCCCTGAAAAGGACCGTTGTTTGTTATGTTATGTTAACACCATTCCGTTAACATACAGGACATTGCATAGGTCTTCTTTTCTTCCTCAAATTTCTCAAAGCTTGTCTTAAACTGTGTCTCACTTCTGGTCCGTAGATGAGAGTCCGCTTATGACAGCCTTGTCTTTCCACATATCATCTTCTTTTCCAAATAGTGGCACCGGTGATCCGGATGATAGTCCATTTTGTTTTCACATACATGGGTAAGTCCGTACGGAACAGCATCGATGATACCAAAGTAGAGGATTCTACGTCGATCAACATCTTCTCTGTGACGAGAACAGGTGAAGGGAATGAAGTCAACCACGTTTATTTATAGTGGAAGACCGGATCGAAACGGATTGAAATGGTTCACCAATCCCAACACGCGTTACAAAATTCAGTCGCTTCGCGGAGTCTGTCTTCCAATCCGAAGAGAGCTACCTGTGACGTCACATTTCCTATATAGGCACACTAGCGTCTGTGCGCAGTGAATCGATGCGGTATTGTTTTGTGAAACATGACGGAACCTAAGAAGACAATGAATTGGGGTGCACCGGCTGTGGAGACGAGAAGTAATGGTATAGCAGCAGCTACCAAAGTGAACACAGGTCTACTTCCCGAAGAGGTTGATTTCAACTGGGATTTAGTAGATTTTTTTATCTTCTTCCCAAGAATTTGTTCCGGTACCAGTACCTTCGCCACTTTCTCCTTCTTTACCACGTGTCGACGATTTTAAACAAAGACAGAAAGAAGAATTGGAGAAATTTTTACAGCAGCAGAAAGAAGCATAGCAAGCATTTCTCCTTGAACAGCAACAGCGAGAAGAAGAAGAGGCAAGAAGGAAACGACAGGAAGAAGAAGCAGTAGAGAAGAAACAAAGTCTAGGAGAGAAGGAGAACAGCGAAAGTCAAACGGTCACGGTACTCTTGGACATTTTGGCCGAGTTAAGAAGTCTGAAACAAATGTATCAGACTTCTTTATTACGACCCAAGAGAAAAAGACCTTCCCGAGCCAAACAGTCCAACCCTGTTACTACACCGGAGATACCACCCCTAGTGATTTCTACCAAATCATTGACAGGAGCAAGTCCACAAGTAGGCCTTGGCCGTGGCAAAGGCTTAAGACAGTTAAAGCGAATTGATTCTCGTTCCTGAGTTTGTTCTAAGGAAAAAAACAAACACTCAACAGTCCTTTTCAGGGCTACCTAATACTCTCGAAAAGAGTGACTATTCATTTTGCCAAAATCAATTAAAACTCAAAATCCCTTCTTTAACCCTATGATATACGTGTTGTGAGTGTATGAGTGTAGGTCGTTATTATTTCTAAATAATGAAAACCAAGAGACACTTACGTTTTTTCAGTTTGGTCTATTCTGTTACAATTTTTTTTACAATTCAATATCACAACATAACACAACACTTTTAAAAAAATTCATAGATTTCTTCTGTGTCTTTTTTTCTTTCACTCTCTCTGTTTTTTCAATTTCTTCACTTTTATACTGTTTTCCTCTTCTTCGTCTTCTTCTTCCTCATATTTTTCTCGTCTTCTTTTCTTTTCTGTCTTCTCTTTCTGAAAGTGTCGGGGTTTTTCTTTTGCCGAGGTCACCTCTATTTCTTCTTCCTCCTTCCCCTGCTCCTGTTGTTTCTTAGGGCACTCTGAAGACCAATGTCCTTTCTCTTGACAATGATAGCAGGTATCTTGACTTTTGTCTCTTCTGCCACTGGTCTTGCTTTTATAACGATCTGGACATTCTGTAGCCCAATGCCCTTTGTTCTGACAGATATAGCAAGTATCTTGACTTTTATCTCGAAAGGAGGAAGAGTAGTCCTTCGGCTTGTCTGAAGAAAACTTTCTTATCGCACCTCGCAATGCTCTAATCAGAAGTTCGATCTGTGTGGGTTCTTCCATCGTGCTGATCGGATTGAGAGTGAAATGAATACTGAGAGGGGAGTCACTAGCCTTTATATATGCCCTGGTCTGACATAGATATATAGGGGTTCATGGTGTTTCACATGTAGTCATTTGACTTTTTGCCATCAAGATGAAACGATCGCATCATTTCGAAAAGAAAGAAGAAGAAAGTAAGAGGCAGAAACGTGATTTATCGCCTCGCACAGTAGCTGAAGTCTTGGCACAAATTCATGCCAGCGATTTTGAAGATGAGATGAGTGAACCAGAATCGAAGCCTAAAGAGTCTACACCAAATCAAAGTCCATTACCATCAGTAAACCCTGAAAAGTACTACCATATTCGGGAGACGGACAAACGCTCTTCCAGAAAATTTAGAACCACGGCCTACACGTACGCAGTGAAGTTTAAAGATTTCAAGTCTGACGTACCCTTGGAATAAGCAGAAGGGTTCATCGCCGATGTGTGGGATTCTTTGTTAACCACACTGAAATGGCAATGTCAAGCCAAAGAAGACGATCGCTTGAGACTTTCTATTCATCACGACAATTTGAAGTCTCCCGTTTGGATCGAGTTTAGCAGTCCAACAGAATTGACACCTTCCAAAATCATGGACAAGATTCAACACGTACAACAATCCAATGACAAATTTCACATCACCGACGGAAAAGCGACACTGTACATGACCCACGTGTCTCTTCCCAAAGGGACAGGTAAAAAAAGTTGATGTTGGTAGACAACTTGCGTAACCTCAAGCGTAGCCTCGTTCAAATTAACAATCCAAAAGACCAGATGTGTTTAGCCCGTGCGATCGTAGTGGGACAAACGTATGCCGACAAGAACGACACGTCAGAATGGAAAAGAGCCTGGAAAACTATTCGACGATCGGACCGAGCCAAACAACAAAGAGAAGCAGAACTCCTGTTACAGCAAGCGGGGTTAGCTAAAGACACGCCCTGTGGCATTCCTGAAATGCAAAAATTGCAAGACGTCTTGGCTCCACGTTACACCTTGAAAGTACACCCTCAAGAATGCGCGGACCTCTGTTGTTTCGAGGTCAAGATTTTAAAGACGGAAAATACATTCACGTCTATCATCACGACGAACATTTTGATGCCATTACCAGTATCACTGCATTCCTGGGATACGGTTATTACTGTGAGAAATGTGACTATGGCTATAACAATCGAGAGCAACACAAGCATTGCGGATCAAAATGCTCAGGATGTTTAGCCTCTACACCCTGTCTGGACGAAGGACAAGAACGAGTGCATTGCTCTGCTTGTCAGCGCACGTTTGTCAGTCCTGCCTGTTACCAACAACACCTAAAGACGCAAGGTTCACAGCAGAAATGTGCTTGTCAGCTCTTGAGATTGTGCCCTACTTGTGGACAAGGCATATGTACCAATAGTGTCAAGTTACACATTTGTCGAGGAAAGAAACGATGTCACATTTGTCGCCAAATCGTGGACTTAGAACACCAATCCTACATTCAAAAATACCATTCTAAACATGAAGAAGAAGAAGATAATGACCAGAAGAAGAAAGGGAATTTCATCTTTTTCGATTTCGAATGCATGCAAGAGACTGGTATTCACATTCCTAATTTCTGCGTGGCTCACCGAGCGTGCGAGAAGTGCATCCAAGAGTCTATCTTGACTCATTGCCCTCACTGCAGCAAAATTCCTGGAGGACGTGAAAAAATATTTCGAGGACCGAACACACTAGCCGATTTTGCCCAATGGATCTTAGACCCTATCGACGAGACATGGAGCCAAGAAGATATCGAACGTTACGGAGAATGTCATCGCCATGCCACGGTGATGGCTCACAATTTCTCGGGATACGATGGACAATTTCTGTTGAGATACTATACGGAACAAAGTACCGAACGTCCGAAAGTAACTTTGTACGGAGCCAAAATCATTTCCATGCAAGTGGGTCAAGTACAGTTTAAAGATTCAATGAGTTACTTGGCTATGCCTTTGAGTCGCATGCCTAAAACGTTTGGCATAACAGAAATGGCCAAAGTCTATTTTCCGTACTTTTTCAATACCGAAGCCAATCAACACGCCGTTCTACCCCATTTGCCTGAGGCTCACTACTACGACCCCGACAACATGCGTACCGAACAACGAGAAGCTTTCTACGCATGGTACCAGACTCACGCTTCGGACTCTTTTGACTTTCAGGAAGAAATGTTAAAATATTGTCGTTCCGACGTAGACATTTTACGGCGATGCTGTGGAAAATTTCGAGAATTATTCATGGAGCACGGAGGGATCGATCCTTTGAAAGAAGCTTGTACCATTGCCAAAGCGTTTTCCTTAGTGTATCGTCAACGATTCATGCCCGAAAACACCCTAGCTGTCATCAGTCCTCAAACGACCAATTTTGTCAAATGTCAATACTCAGTCAAAGCCCTACGCTGGTTACATTACTTGTGTGACAAGGAAGACAAATGGATCCAACACGCACGCAACGGAGGAGGCGAAAAGACCATCGGAAGGTATTCAGTAGACGGCTGGGACTTAGAAAACCCTCAAATCGTGTACGAGTTTAACGGGTGCTTATTTCACGGATGTCCCATCTGTTACCCTCAACGTGACACTAAAAACCAGTTTTTACAACGGACCATGGAAGACTTGTACCAGGCCACTTGTCAGCGACGCTTGAAGTTAGAAGAGCAAGGATACCAAGTAGTGGAAATGTGGGAACACGAGTACGATCAGCGATTAAAAACCGATCCCGAGTTTAAGCGCATCGTGGAAAGTTACAAGCTGGTGGACCCTCTGAACCCACGGGACAGTTTGTACGGAGGACGGACGAATGCCACCTGTTTGCTGTACCAAGCCGACGAAGAGAAAGGAGAAGAAATCAAATACTTGGACGTGTGTTCTCTGTATCCGTACGTGTGCAAATATTGCCACTTTCCCACAGGGCACCCGCAACTGCTGACCGAACACATCGACGTAGACAATATTCGACAATACGAAGGATTGATCAAGTGCAAAGTCTTGCCTCCCACGAACTTGTACCATCCCGTTTTACCACATCATTGCCAAGGAAAACTGATGTTTCCCTTGTGTCGTACTTGTGCTGAAACGTGCAACCAAGACCACCCTTGTCAGCACACTCAGGAAGAACGAGCCTTGACGGGAACGTGGGTCAGCGTGGAAATGTTTAAAGCTCTGGACTTGGGATACCAATTGTTAGAAGTGTACGAAATTTACCACTTTCCCAAGACAGAAAAATACCACAAGGGCGACGATTCTCAAAAAGGCATTTTTGCAGACTACGTGAATGCCTTTTTGAAACTGAAACAAGAAGCTAGCGGCTACCCTTCCTGATGTCACACTCCCGAAGACCAAACAAAGTTCAAAGAGAAATACTGGAAGCAGGAAGACATCGCTTTAGACCACGTAGAGAAAAACGAAGGAAGGCGATCGTTTGCCAAAGTGATGTTAAATTGTTTGTGGGGTAAAATGGCACAAAGACCGTGTTTACCCAAGACGGAGTATTTGACAGAACCTTTCCGATACTTGCAGATGATTCACGACAAAACCAAATACATGAAACACGTGGACGTCGTTCGTGAGGACTTACTCTTAGTCAATTACGAAGAAGAACTGAACTTTGTAGAAGCCGACGAATTTGGAAATGTCATCATTGAGGCTTACGTGACAGCCCATGCTCGCTTAAAACTGTACGAAGCTTTAGAACTATTAGGAGATCGTGTACCGTATTTTGACACGGACAGTTGCATCTACATTGATCGCCTGGGTCAACCTTACCTGATCATCGAAGGAGACCGTTTAGGAGCCTGGACGGATGAGCATCCCGACGACAAGATTCTAAGTTTTGCAAGTGGCGGTCCCAAAAAGTACGGCTACGAATACCGTAACCCACAAGGAGATGTGAACACGGAGTGTAAATTGAAAGGATTGACTCTCACTTATCGCACCAGTCGAGTGGTGAACTTTGGCATATTGAAAGAAGCCTTGCAGTCTGGACAGGATCGAAACTTTAAAGTGACCACCAACGAACCGCACAAGAGTGTACGTTTACCCACACACCAAATCGTCAGTCGACCCTTGGAAAAAGTCTATCAAATCGTGTGCCAGAGGCGAGTACGGCTTCCCAATCACTTCACTTTACCGTACGGACACGCTGGTATAAAAAAATGGTTCCAAGACGATAGTCACCAACAAGAAGGATGACTTCGACACAGCAAGAATCGAGTGAGAAACCCACAGAGAACTCCAATTTCAAACCATACCATTTTCCTGTTTTCTTGCCTGACTATTGCAGTTGTGCCAGTCGCCTGGAAACGTTTCAAAAATGGCCCACGGATAGGGAAGGATTACCTACTGCGAATGTTTTAGCTAGAACAGGGTTTGTCTACTTGGGACCTGAAACTGGCTTGGGATACGAAGTACAGTGTTTCAGTTGTGGTCTGAAGTTGCGTATGGATCGATGTATCTATAAAGATTCAGCTATTCTGGAACATACTCAATGGTCTCCGCATTGTCCTTACCTTTCTATGGCATTTTCACCCATCACATTACGGTTCAGGTATGACGGTACCTTAGAGAAGGTAGTACCGATGTCCAAGAAGAAAGAAAGGAAGACTTCCAAAACTGGTCATAAAAAAAGAACGATGTACAAACTCGAGACTTCATTACGACTAGTATAAAAAGGGACAACGTTCAAGACCGATAGTTCATTATGACTACAAACGCCAATCGAGAAAGATGAATCCTTTCACTCAGCAAGTATCAAGCAAGAGCAAACTCGAGTACGATGCTGTGCCTTGCGATGGTAGGGATGCCGTACGCTATGACCTTAGTGATTCAGTACCACATCATCATGGGAACTTTGCTATAACCTACCATGGAAAGTGATGCTGTACGTGTCAAACCTGACGGATGTGAAAGAGATGCCACTCGTTATCGCACACCTTTTCACTTTACTGGTTTCCATGGTGGATGTCCACCTCCACAGGAAACCATGCGACTACCACCCTACGGATGTCAGGAAACCATGCGACTACCACCCTACGGATGTCATGTAAAACTGAGCAAACTCCTAAGGATTTCACCGTACCCTCATCGAAATGAACCTGTGAAAGACGAATATTCGTTCCCTGTGCGTTTGCCAGAATACTGTGATTTTGAAAGTCGATTGCAAACCTTCCAAGGAAAATGGCCAAAATATCTAGGAGGACCTACCCCCGAAGAATTAGCTAGAGCCGGATTTATCTACTTGGGCGAAGGAGATAAAGTCAAGTGCTTCAGTTGCGGTGTCTCACTTCACCAGTGGGAGAAGAAAGATTGCGCTTACCTGGAACATGCTCGATGGTCTCCAGAGTGTCACTACCTACCTTTAGTGGGACCTCGTCATTGAAGTGGCCCTACCATGTTGTGTAAAAAGCTAGCTTCGGAGTTAGAAGTCAAACGTTGGACAATCTCTAGACAAGTATTTAAACCCGATATAAAAAATAATCTTCAAAGATTACCAAACGAATTGCAAGAGAAGATCTACAAGGACATTTGGCAGGGACTTGCCAGAGCCAAATCTCAATTAGTGCTGTAGAACATTTGTGTCGAGAAATTCACAAGAGGAAATTGACCAAAGTCAACAAACAAGTCCGATTTCTCTGGATCAAGGGTGCGTTCGTTCTACTATTTCGCTTTACACCATTTACATTTGAAGATTTTATTGACATTCTTGACCGTTTCCTGGAATGGCAGTGGTCAGAAATTACTCACTACGTTCATTACTTTCGCTCTAGGAGAAGTGTTTGACTGACATGGTTATGGATACTTTACAAGAGAACATTCGTTCTTTGCCTGTGGAATTGAGAGAACGCATTTACCGTGAGTTCGTCAAAATACAAGTGAAACGCAAAGAACCATTGCATCCGTTACGTCACCGATGTTTAAACCACTGATACCTAAATGCTATAAGAGGATTGATTCATGTGAAAGCGTTCCAGTGGTCAGACATTCTTCAACTGGAGGAGAACCAGAAGACTTTGGTTGTCACTCTTCCTTCAACTTACAAGGTGACCATACTACAACGAATTCCAGAAGAAGAGTTAGAGGAGTACCAAAATCTTTTACGCTACCAAATTTTGTCTGTAGCGGAAAATTCTGTACGGTGTGTAGTGTGTGAACTAGTGACTAAAAAATTTAAATTCGCTACTGGAGTACGAGTAGCTCTGTGCAAAAAGTACACTTATTACCTCCGACAAAAAAAGAGGGTATAAAAACGGACGACCATGCCACGACCTTTATCATTCGTGATACAACAGATTCCGTGGAAGGAAATCAATGACACTATTGAAACAGTAGAGGATTACCATTGCCTTTTACGAGAACTGTCTCCATTGAATTGGGGTCGACGTGTAGTGTGTGTCTTAGTGACTTGCTTTCTGGGATTTCGTTTACCAGCTGATTCTTTGTGGACTCTTTACGAACAGTACCTATTACTCCAAAACAAAACATGAAAGTGATCCCTTTAAATATCCACGAGAGACTCATTCTGCTCAAAGCTTTGCGCTTTCATTTGGATACTTCTCAACCTCTACGGGAAAACAAGATTCCTCAACTTATAGGCACTGAAGATGTGCACGACGACGTTTGTGTAGCTTGTGACTTACACCCTCACTGGACAGATGTACGTGACTGGAAAAGTTTGGGGTTTGAGGCTTGGACTAAAGAAGTGGCACACTATGCCAAAGATTTGTAATCCTAAAAAATTAAAACGTTCCGTGAAAAAAGACACTTTTAAACCTGTGTTAGTGACAATACCAGAAGAACAGTCTGTCACCGAGGAAAACCACTCTCTTCAGGACAGGACTGTCATCGATATTCCTGAAAGACCATTTTGGGAGGACCCATGTGTGACTGAACCAAGGAATGTACAGACTCTCAGAACATTACACACTACTCCTACGATTTCACCTCTTGATCACAAAAGATGTTGTACAGAGACTTGTTTATATTCCACTATGGTCATTTTATTGTGTTTTTTATTCCTGTACTTAACCATATGGCTTTTAAGTATTTTTGTCTTTCGTGTTGTTCACCATTAAAGATGACAATAAACGTGTCCTGAAAAAGTATAAAAACTCTTGTCTTGTCTGTCTTCGTGTCACAAGTGACATTTTGTTACACTACTACTATGGCTACCTCTACTGTCTCTGCTCCCTCTTCCTCCACTGTCAAAGTCATTGACGAACACGTAGATCGTGCTAGTTGGGAGGCCTTGTATCTTCGCCATCCCTTTAACATGCTCATTGCTGGACCAAGCGGTTCAGGCAAAACCGAATTTGTCAAACGTTTGATCGAACATAAACATCATTTGATCGATCGTCCTCCTCAACGAATCGTGTGGTGCTATAAAGAGTGGCAATCGGCGTACAGCCTTCTGCGAGAAAGTCAAGGCGATTCCATCGTCTTTGTGGAAGGCATTCCTGTCGAAGACGACGGAATCGTGTCTGACCCTAGTCAAACTCATTTGGTTATTTTTGACGACATGTTAGGAGAAGACGAAGAAGAAATTAAACTCTGGTTTACGCGCAAAGGGCATCATCGTAATGCCAGTGTCATTTACATTACCCAAAATTTGTTTCAACAAAGTAAAGCCCATCGTACCATCAGTCTCAATGCTCATTACTTGGTGTTGTTTAAAAGCCCTAGAGATAAATCGCAAGTACAAGTCTTAGCCAAACAGTTAGGAACGCCTTGGCTGATTCATGCGTACGACGATGCCACTCAAACCCCACACGCTTATTTACTCGTGGATTTAAAACCCACTACTCCCGATTATTTGCGATTTCGTACCCATCTGTTTCACCCCTGGTGCCAAGACGGAGGACCTATCGTGTACACGTCTCCGTCGTCGACTTAATCACCCCAAAAAATCTATAAAAACCTCGGTCACTTGGACTCTGTCTCACACATTGTCAACATGACGTCCCTTCAGTCTCATCTTCCCATTAAATTGATTCGTGCCTTGTACGGCATCAGTCGCGAAAAAAATCCACAAATACGTGCTCGTGTCTTAGAAGCTAGTCTCAAAGAAGTCTTACGATGGTTTACGGTGACAGCACGTCAATTACTGCAAGGCATCATTCAGATTCCACATCAAACCAAACGTTTTTTTGAGAGAAACAAAGTTGCCTTGACGCAACTAGCCGATCCTCGCATCGACACTCAAACCAAAAAGCAAATCATTTTGAAACCTGGAGGAAGTGGATCTTTAGGAGGTGTCATCATTCGTTCCCTCTTAAAATGGGATCCTAATGCTCCCAAAGTTGTCCCCAAGAAAAAAGCCACACCCAAACGTACCCAGAAGAAAAAGAAAAAGAGCAAGGGTGTCAAGACCAGGTCACAGCCTCAGAAAAAGAAAAAGAAAAGCCCACAGAAAACAGCTTCTACTCACAAGAGAGTGTCTCCAACAACTTCTCCTCCAGCAGTGACACCCTCTTCCTCTTTAGCGGCTGTAGCCGCTGCTCACAAAGTACCTGCCCCCAAAGTCAAAGTCCAAGAGAGAACGGGTGTGTTACAGAGTTTACTGGATTTGTCCAAGCAAGAACTGTCTCGATTTAGTCCGTTGCGAACTCCTCCACGACGTGTGTTGCCTGTCATCAAGTTGATACGACGTAAAGACAATCAGTGGCGACGCATTCCAGTATAAAATAAGACCCGAGGCAAACCATACGGATCAGTGTTTTTGTGCTGCTGCACGTCCAAAGATGTCCCCTCCAAGAAGTGTACACCGTTACCATCGTCGTTCTTCTTCTTCGGTCCAAAAAGGAAAAGGAAAACGAAAAAGACAGTCACGTCATCCTAAAAAGCGCTTAGTCAAACATCGGCGACACTCTCTGAAAAGATACACACGTCCAAAGAAAAGGAGAAGTCACCAAAAGGGAGGTTTCTTTGGCCCTTTCCTTGAATTCGATAAGATAGCCGATAAGTTTGTCACAAGGGTAAAGGACAGGCTCCAAAAAAAATAAGATAAAAAGACGCATGTGAAACCATGGACTTTAGTGTATGTTGTGGACCAAAAGATGTCCCCTCATCGTCGTTCTCCTCTCCAGAAAGGGAAAAGAAAAAGACAGTCTCGTCATGCGAAAAAACGCTTAGCCAACCATCGACGTCACCCCCAGAAAAGACACACTCGTCCAAAGAAAAAGAGGAGCCGTCAAAGAGGAGGATTCTTTGGCGATTTTGGAAAACACATCGTCACCTTTATGACGAAGCGATAGTCCCCCAAAAAGGATAAAAGGCTGTGTGACAAGTCATCGACGTTAGTGTATTTTTGGTGTGTGTCCCGGAATCAACAAACAAAGATGTCACCCCGCAAAAGACATTCCTCTTCTACCCCCAAAGGAAAGAAAAGGAAAGGACTGCCTCCTCGTTTGGTCAAACATTGGGACATGTTGTCTGTCCTGTCCAAAGCTCCTTCACCCATGCGAAAAAACTCATTCAAACGGCCTCCAAAGATGTCATCGATACGGTGAGCGAATGTTGTCTGAACGTCTTGAAAGGCACAATACCTTTGACTAAACATCAGAAAAATTGCTTAGCCAAACATCGACACGTTCTTCGCCAAATGGTCCAAAAGAAAATACCCATTGGTCAAAAGAAAAAGATGTTGGTGCAACGTGGAGGATTTTTACCCCTGTTAGGACTTATTACCAATGTAGCGAAACCTATACTGAGTGCCATGGGACATATTATGCCTGCCCTAATTCCAAGATAAAAGACCAAGAAGATAAAAGGGATCTCTGAAATCAAAAGATCTCAGACGTGATCCTTGAAATCTGATGGAAGGACGAAAACTAGCTTTAGTCCCTTACAAACGATGGATGGAATACCATCGTTGGCAAGAACAACGAACACCACATTTACCTCCCAATCCTCATTTGACCGAGATGTCCCAGTTACAACACGAATTGCAATCGTTGATGGATCGCAGCGATTTGTCAGAAACGGAAAAATCGCAACGGTACGGTCAGTTGTTGCAACGACTGCAACTCTTTCACCAGAAAGCTTTAGACGAAACAGCTCCACCCACTCTGAAAGATTTTAAGGCCTTGATGAAAAGTCCATCACCGTCACCACCACCAGCGGTCAAGACAGACACAACCCCACGAAGGCCTGAGGAAGAAGAGGCACGAGAAGTTTTTCAAACATCGTCAGCAGCTCCCATTCCTAGTAAGATTGCAGCGTCCTTGTTGACCCCTTCCCCTACACCGCAACGAGAAGAACTTAAAGCTTGGGTTAAAAAGATGATGTCTACTCCACCTTCGACAGAGGTGAAAAAGAAAGAAGGGAAACCAGAAGTGAAAAAAGAAAAGAAGACCAAAGCCATTCCATTACCACCACCACCACCACCACTACCTTCCACTTCTACGCCCGTGGCACATCGGACACGTAAGACCGTTTCCAAACCACCCCTCCTTCCATTCAGACTAGCATTCGTGAAAATTGGATCACTTATTAAAACATGGAGAAGGTGTTAACCAGCATTTACTACGATCCTTCTCATCCTGCTGGTTACGGAGGAGTTCAGAAATTGTATCGTGCTGCCAAAACTCGACTGAAAAGTATCCGTTTACCTCAGGTGCAACGCTGGTTACAAGAACAAGCCACGTACACCTTACACAAACCCATTCGACGAAAATTTTCCAGAAGTCGCACCCAAGTGGAGGGTATCGATCACCAATGGCAAGCCGATTTAGCCGATGTCTCTCATTTAGCCACCTACAATCGTGGCTACAAATATTTGTTTTGTGTCATCGACGTCTTTTCCAAATTTGCTTGGGTCGTACCATTGACTTCCAAATCGAGCAGTGAGTTAGTGCGAGCCCTCAAACTGGTGTTGAAACAAAGTGGTCGTCACCCTCTTCGATGGCAAACTGACAAAGGCACCGAATTTCTAAACCAAGCTTTCCAAAAAGAATTGAAGAAACGTGACATTCATTTTTTCACCACTGAGAATCCCGAAACCAAAGCCAGCATCGTGGAACGTTTTCAACGTACCTTGAAAGAACGCATGTGGAAATATTTTACGCATCAACACACTCTCAAGTACATTGACGTCTTGCCACACCTCGTTCAATCGTACAACCAATCTTACCATCGGAGCATTGGACGTGCCCCCAAGAAGTGACTCCCGAGAACGAAGTGACCGTCTTCGAGCGCCTGTTTGGACCGTCCACGACAGTGCCTGTCCCCAAGAAAGGTGGAGTGTTGGCATCGGGAGATTGGGTATGCATTGGCAAAACCAAACGCACTTTCGACAAAGGTTACTTACCCAATTGGACCACCGAATTGTTTCGTGTCACTGAACGTGTGCGTGGTCGTTATCCTCCCGTCTATAAATTAGAAGACATGAACGGGGAAGTGTTAAAAGGAACGTTTTACTTACCCGAGTTACAACGTGTGACCAAAAAAGAAGACGACGTGTACGAGATCGAAAGCATTCTCGATCGAAGAACTCGTAAAGTAGGAAAGAAACGTGTCAAAGAAGTCAAAGTACGTTGGAAAGGATATCCTCCCAGTTTTGACTCTTGGATCGACGCTTCGCAACTCATCGACTATAAAAAGAAGTGACCATCATGCCCTTCAACACAGTCTCAGCTACTGCAGTGACCACTCCTTCCCCCAGTTCTTCTCTGCAAGATCTACAAAAACAACCCTTGTGGGTGTGGTGTGGAGAACGTGTGCCTAAAACTCAAATCGTCTTTTTCTGCCAAATCTTTGTGGTGTATTGTGTCATCGGTGCTGCCATTGCCAATTTGAGTTTGCAACAAGGAGATAAACAATTGTGGACCATTTTACTCAGCAGTTGCATTGGTTACCTTCTTCCCAATCCGTCTCTGAAATATTCCTCTAACGGAAACAACAACAACGGGAGCCTTGTGTCCAACGTCAGTTCCAACAGTCACCCTAACCATCCTCTTTTAGACACTCCTCTAACTTCCAGTGACTCCTCGGACACTAGAACTGTGGAATTATGAACAACCAATTTTACTTAACGTTACCCAGTGACAGTTCCATGGAGGTGTTTCCCAATAACACTTTGTGCTGTTTCTCGGCCAAATTACCTCAGGCCATCCGATTGGATCACGAAGCCCATTGGGAAGTGGCTTTGGTGGAAATGATTCACCCTACACAAATCAAAAACATCATCGAAATCACCCTACACAAATCAAAAACATCATCGAAAATCAAAACACTTTGACGATAGAAGTTTGTGACGAACAAGTGCAACAAGCCATGGATGAACGCGCTAGTGGTAGTGGTGTAGCTGACTTTATCAAAACACCAAACCCCATAACTAAACGAACCACTTATCTGTTGAAAGTTCCTGCAGGTTATTATTTTAGTGGTCAACATTTGGTGAACACCATAGCTGAGAGGTTCAATTTCATGTTTAGTAAAGCCTTGGAGAAAGCCAGAAAAGTGTCACGATCGAGTACCACAAAATATCTCGTCGCCTACTGATGAAATTTTCTGAGGAAAAAGTATTGGCCATTACATTTTGTCCTGAATTGTATGACATTTTGGGTGGAGACCCTAAGTTAATCAAGATTGCAAACGAAATACCAGCTGTGACCAGTAACTTGGATTTTGCGAAATATTTTCGATTCCCTGTAGAAATGAACCTAGGACTGAATTTGATTTTTGTGTACTCCGATGTGGTGGAGTACAACGTAGTGGGACACACCTCCGTACCGTTACTGCGTGTCATTCCTTTCAAAGTGGATTCTGCCACGAAGGCTGACGAGGAAGGTGGAAACACCTATCACGTTCACCGCGAATTTGTAAATCCTCACTATTTGTCCGTCAGTAAGCCGTATTTCGACACTGTCAACATTACTATAAAAGGAGATCTGGGACAAAATATTCCATTCACCAAAGGGAAAGTCACAGTGAAACTCCATTTTCGAAAACGATTACTCTAACTTTTGTCAGTCATGTATCCTGTGTACCAAGGAGTTGCTCGACAGCGAGGACATGGTTTAGGTGATATGCTCAAATCGGCCTTTCGTAGAGTGGTTCCCATTTTGAAACCGATGGTGACACGAGGATTACACGCCTTAAAAGATGCCGCGTTGACGCAAGGTAAAGAATTTCTCCAAAATGTCATCATTGACAAACAAAACCCCAAAGAAGCTTTCTTGAGAGCAGGCAAAAATGTCTTGCTTCAAACGGGCAAAGACCTTTTGGGTCGGCGAGAAACTCCTATAAATGCCCTGGGCAATGCTGAGTTAGGCATTCCTGCTTCCCTGACGCCACAGCAAGGACAAGGCAGAAAAAGACGACGAAAACACCCTTTCAGAGGACTTCACGCCCCTAGAGCTAGAAAGACAAAGAAAAGAAAAACCGTCCGAGAGTTAGACGTTTTTGATTATTAAAAAAAAGGAAAATGATGCACCGAGAGTCTTGTGCTTGTTCCAAGTCGGAACTGGATCTGTTTGCCATGCCACCCACCATGATGACGATGCAAGAATCCCAATGGGTGGAATTTCATCCCGTCTCCTCTTTGGTGGATTCCGCTCCCATCGAGTTTGAAATCAAAGGACAGCCCGAAGATTACATCGATCTGAATAATAGTTACTTGTATCTAAAGCTGAAAGTGATCAAAACCGACAACACCAATCCGGGAGCCGATGCCGCAGTAGCTCCCGTCAACAATTTCATGCATTCCTTGTTCAGCGAAGTGGATTTGTACTTGAATAACAAACTGATCAGCAGTAGCACGGATACTTACCCTTACCGAGCGTACCTAGAAAATCTCTTGACGTACGGAAAAGAGGCCAAGAACACTCATCTGGATGCTTGCGTGGTATGGAAACCTGACACCGCAGGTGAGAACACGTTTAACGACAGAGCCCTGACAGCCGATGACGATCCTCACAATGTGGGTTTTAACGATCGTCGAAGGAAAATCCTGCAAGGTCGTAGTTTAGAACTGATGGATCGTTTGCATTTGGACATGTGGTTGCAAGAGAAGTATTTGCTGAACGGAGTAGATATTCGCCTGAGACTCAATCGCAGCGGTGTCGCTTTCCATTTGATGGCTCAAGCCAACGAGTACAAAACCATCATCCAAGAAGCCAGACTTTACGTGCGACGTGTAGAAGTGTTACCTAAAGCGGGAAACGACATCAGTCAAACATTGAGCAGATCGACCGCCAAATATCCGATACGACGTGTCGAAGTGAAAACATTCACCATTGCTGCTGGACTCCGATCCAAGATCGAAGATCATCTGTTCCAAGGACAGTTACCCAAACGTTTAATCGTTGGTATCGTCAGTAATGCAGCCTTCAACGGAGCCCACGATCAAAATCCTTTCCAGTTTAAGCACTACAGAGTGTCCAAAATTGAAGTCAGTCGCGATGGCAAGACTTTGTGTACCAGACCCTTCGAACCTAACTTTGCCCAGAAGAATTACTTGAGATCGTACTTGTCCCTGTACGAAGCTACGGGGCAACTAGGAACCAACGCCAGTCACGGTATTTCGTACGAAGATTATGTCGGAGGTTACACTTTGTGGGCCTTTGATTTCACTCCAGACCAAGGCAGAGACGAGGGACATTTCCACCCTATAAATCCGGTCAACTGCGTGTGGAATTTCAGTTTGCAGAAGCTCTCACTGAGACGGTCAACGTCATCCTGTATGCTGAATTCGATAATACCATAGAAATCAACAGTTTGAGAGAAGTCATTCTAGACTATTAGACACAATGGAAGACTCCTATCCCTCTTTAAACAGTGGAGAATCTTTGGACATGGAATGGGAGGATAGCGTGAAAACAGAACCCCAAGACCAAGTCAAAGAGGACGAGGTAGTCGTCAAGTCCAGATGGCCAGAACAAGAACAACATTTAGTGTCCTGTTTTGCTAAACACCTAGCGAATACAATTACGGAATTGTCCAAGAAATATTGTTATGGATGTCAAAACGATCATTCCAGTCAAATTCAACACGATAAATGTATGATGATGAGTCAAGAAGAAAAATTGGACGAGTATCTGGACGACACTTGGAGTCTCATCTCCGAAGAAACCGTGTTGCATGAGTGGTATAAAGGCTTGCGTGATCTTTCCTGTCCTCCATTGACTACTCTAGAGATCTATCGCATCCAAGCTCTCTTAGCCCAGAGTGCGGAGACAAGGCGAAGAAACGGCTACTTGACAGATCGTTTCAAACAAAAAGTCAGAATTGAATTGATGACTTATCATTACCTGTGAAAAAAAAAACAAAAACAACACAACAGAAAATGGATACCTGAGAACTTTATTACCTTTTGAACAATAGTTCGTATACTGCTTCTTGGAATCCTGTCGTGTGCGCTAAAGATGAACTACCTCATCGCAAACCTAAAGACCATCAAGCTTATGTCATCAACACCGACGAAAGTCATCTTCCAGGCACTCACTGGGTTGCCGTCTACTTCCCTCAAGAGAATTGTGTGGAATATTTTGATTCGTATGGATTACCCCTTTGGAAGACGATATCATTGACTTTATGAGAAGAAATGCCCAGACGACACGATACAATAATGTGAAATTACAAGGCACAGATTCCATGGTGTGTGGACAATATTGTGTATATTTTCTTCATCAACACAGTCTTGGATATCCTTTAGAACATTTAGTGACTTATTTTGATCGTCACTCTTCTAGAAACGATGAGAAAGTAGATCGATGGTTTTGTGACCATTATAGTTATTTTTTGTCTTTAGCTAGGAAACGTAGTGTACATCAATGGCCTCATGGCTTCCATCAATGGAAATCTCACATGATTTCACAACGTTGTCAACCTTGTGAAAAATAATTTGTTTGATGTTACTTGTTACTTGTGACTTATGACTTGTTACTTGTTACTTGAATAAAAATGTTGTGTTTTGAAAAAATGTGTCTGTCGTTTGTTTTCACAAAAAAACACTGTGAATATATGCTCTTTGACTTCTTTCTATCCCTCCTCATGACATTCGCTATCATAGCGTTCCGACACTAAAACCGAGTAGGGATGTTTTCTATCGCGTCCGCGTTTGAACCATATAAAGCAGGTGGGTCTCCAGTCTGACCATTCACTGTTGACTCGTCAACCTATGAAGATGCCTTCCAGACTAGCCCAGCTGAACGAAGCTTACGTCAATTTACATCGTGTCAGGCTAAACCTGATACCGAAGCCTGAAGAAATAGAGAATGTTAGGATGCTCTCCATAACCCAAGACCTGATAGAAGAGATGTTTAGAGAGGAAATTAAAAAAGAACAAGAAGAATGGACTGAGAAATACAGGCTTCAGAAGAAGCAGAGAGAAGAAGAAGAAGAACAACAACAACAGCAGCAGCAGCAGCAGCAAGAACCAGACAGAGGTTTTGTGGACTGTCGAGTAGACACCAAAGAATTCTCTTTCTCTTTTCGCAGAAGCAGACCGTATCCAATAGGAAAGCCTACAGCCAGACGGGGACGCAATCTTAGACAGTAAAAAAGATTGCCATTACTTCCGTGAACACAAAAAAAAACAAAAAAAAAAAAAACAGCCCTTTTCAGGGCTACCCAATACTCTCGAAAAGAAATACTCATTCAATTTGCCAAAATTTGTAATTAGAAAATAGAAGTGTGCCTATAAGCACTTCGTTTCTTTTGTCAGTAAAACAAAATATTTGTGTGTTTGTATGTTTAAAAAAAACACCCTTTGTTTTCTCTGTCTTGTCCAAATAGTGCATGTCTGTGTTTGTAAGTAAAAAGTAAAAAAGTCAACGTGAGTGCTTCTTTTAAGTCCGCGAGTTACATGTGATGGTAAATTTGGGTGCTAGGGAATGTTTACCTTCACGTCCGTGCTTCAAGTATATAAATCGGTGCGATCGTCAGTCTGGCTACCCACGTTGACGTAGCAGCTGCAACAAAATGAGCAGAATAACAAAACTACTAGAACTCCAGATGCACCTGGAATATGCCAGGCGGTTGCTAGATGGGCTGGCTATGGAGGCTTTAGCCGAAGAAGCCAGGCTTGAAGAGGAGGAGAAGAAAAAGAAAGAAGAGGAGATGAGAGGGATCCTACCTCACCTCATGCTAAGACCTCTGTGTGAGGTCAAGCCTGAGGTGAGGACGCCTCCACAGACAGTCGCAGCACCACAACAAAGACAGCCACAGCCTCTGCCGCCAGTACCACCAGTACCAAGAGCCGCTGTCCCCCA
>JAECUM010003159.1:0-53782 GCA_016617855.1 Megalonaias nervosa | reverse complement strand
GTAGACAAAAATGGAGAACGTACACTCCTCGACAAGATCCAAATGACCAATGTGTCAGTTTGAAATAGAATCAACCTTAAATCCATAGGAGAGTGAATAATAGCCAGGGTAAAATACTCATGTATACCATGCCTTTCGTGACTCTCGTCGCATGTAGTTTCAGAGTCGCTCACCTGGAGAAACAATTATTCACCCCAGGTAACGTTGTACGCCTGCACAACGAATAAAGGAGAAAAATAGATCTAAGGCAAAACCAAGTTATTTCTGGCCTTATTCTGTGACAGGTATTATTATTTATTTAAATTATTTATTGGAATTGCAATGTCTTTATTGACATTTTGGATTAAAATATTATTTCAGAATTATTGAGAACTCATTAAAAGTCATTCTGGATTACATTATGGGATACATCAGGACACTGAAGACTATTGGTTTATCAGGATACTCAAGAATATTTGTATATCGGGACACTAAATCCTATTGGAATTCATTTGGAACATTCCATATTATTATACTTGAGATATGGCAATTAGGATTATTTTGGATTTAATTCATTACACTGTAAGTGTCTCTTACATTTTTAATTTGTAACTTGGAGAAATAAATTATTTGCAGATGTTACTAAAAAAAAATTTTCGCTTGTTTGTGTTACATTGTTTAAGACACGGAGTAGCAACAATGGAAAACCAAAAGTATTTCTATTAAGCATATGGTCTTTTAATCCGCTGCAGCTGAACCTTAGGCGTGAATGTAAAATGTGTTCGTTCCAATTACTTGTCTTAAATATTCTGGAACTAGTACCAGATTCATACTTAAGAATCTCTTAAAGTTGGTAATGGAAGGATTGTTTTTTACCTCAAAGGGATGGAGACAGTTTGAATTGTAAAAGTGTTTTACACTGTACTCATTGTATACTTAAATTAATGACCAGCTAAAATTCCTTGTTGATTAGGTAAACTATTTTGTAGATACTGAAGACAACTTCACATAATCCACTATTAGACTGGATAATATCGACAATATCGTTAATGAAGATGTGTGAGTGTGTGTGTTTAGATTTTTAACGTAGTTTTAATAATTTCAATTATATGGCTACGATCTCTACAGTGTGGCAGATTATAATGATGTCTAGCACTGGGGCATCATGCCGCAGACATGTAACATCATGTCCCATCCAGTCAGATTACCGTGAAACCAGGCTGACCAGTCCTAACACTAACCTCTTAATGCTTAGCGCTATGCGAAGCAGCTGTTTGTACTATTTTTCTAAGTCATCGGGATCAGCCGGAGTTCGAACCCGCGACCTGAGACAGACGCCCTAACCACTTAGGCCACCGGAGCGGTCCTTAATGAAAATGAAGAATATCAAATGATCGAGAATTAACCCTTGTGGTACTACTGCACTAATGCTTCTCCAAACAGATTGCCCAAGAGCAATTTTCGTATCCTAGAGATATCTGTGAAAACGTGTCAGACGTTTTGTATAAATTCCCGCCCTACGTAATGCATGAAGAAGTCGAATTTGCCAGCCTTGCTGATATCCCAGTGACCGATCTTGACCTCTACCTTCATATTAAGCTTTAATAAACAATTATACGTGCGATGCAGCTGATTAACAATCGAGACATCAGTTGAAAAAAAAAAGACAAAAAAGTGGATGTGAGATGATTAGACAGGACACGTTCTAAAACGTGTTTTCTGTATAATCCTCTCGAAAGCTTTTGTGATGCAACTTAAACGAGATACTGCGGTAATTGCTTCCATTCTTTTATCACCTCTCTCATGCATGGGCACGATTCCACTAAGGAAATTTACATATATTTAGTGAATAATTAAATAAGTGTGTGAGAATGGTTCAACAGCCTGATCCATTGACTGTTTCAATCGTTTAGGACTGACAAAATCAGGGCCCGATGCTTTATGGATCAAGTTTAGAGAGCATCTTTCTGGCTTCATGCACGATCGAAACGACTAATTACAGAATAGTATTCGGTTGCAAGTTTTCTTCTACAACGTGACGTGCGCTAACAATGACGATTGAATGAACTGAAAAAGCTTGTTCTTTCGAAAGTTCGCCTATAGGGAACTGTCTAATGTAATACACTGTCTAATGTAGTACACTACCTAAAGTAGTACACTAAGGTAGTACACTTGAGGATAATTTGATGTTTTATTATATTTTTAAGCAAAACATTTGTATTTTCCACCTATATTTAGGTGATAGATTCCAGTTAACTAAGTTATCTGAGTTTTATTATTATGTGGAGAGCGCAAAATTTGTAAATGTATTGAAAGTTCCTTGCAGTTTGTCACTTTGTTTCGCCTTTTATGTATCATGGCCTACATGGTCTAACAAGTGTGCAGATTTTGTAGTTAGGCAATGATAGTCCTTGGGTCTAAAGTTTTGCCACTCTAAATGGAATAACAAGTTCTGAATCATGAATAAATACTTATCGTTAACTTATACGTTTTGTCATCTATATTCCCAGAAACCATTATTTCCCAGTTCGTTTCAATTGACGGAGAAGATTATAGACCATATTGTTATACTTCCATATGTGTCCTCTCTATGTACATGCATTGTACTTAGGAAAGCTAAGAAATTCAGTTAGGGCACGGTTGTCATTGAGGAAACTCTTCTACACCACAGAATATAATCTATTTACGGTTTCTCACTAGTATGAGATCTTGAATATTCGGCGAACGTTTCATTAAAATTCTTTGTCTAATCTATGACTGGAGAAAGAGCAAACAGTTTCTCTGTTCTTGTGGGGTTTTTTATTTGATAAATCGAATTAAACTTCGTAGCAGTCACTATTTATAACAATGACAGCCAAATCTGTATCAGTTCCTTGTCTTTATGGAGTACGCTGTACGATCTTTTAATTTTGTAATCTTTAAACTAGACCACTACTTCTCTTCCGTGACTGTGTCCTAATCACACCTATAGTTCATTGTATCCTTCAAAGTGAATGATATCGTCACTAAAGTCTTTGCCTTGCCAAGACTCCGTAAACGTCAGTATGTTAAAAATACTTAATTCTGCATATAAGTCCAGCTTATAAGTGATAACTTGTACCTTAATATGGATCTTTTTTTCCTGAACAGAATCCATTTGTATGAAACATAGTGCTGTATGTTGAAAGCTATTAGGTAGGATTGGTTTCAGGGCCAGACTCAATGCATGTATATGATCGAAGATTTATAGGTTACTGCATTTATATGGGAAAATATGAACGCGTTTTTCTGCAAAATGCTGCACGACCTTGCGGAGTGCAATAGTTTGCCGAAAAGACTAGTTCATGTTTTCCCATACAAATGCAGTAACCTTTTTATTATATGCTCATTTTGTTTAGTTATCTACAGCTTTACAATAAAAGAAGTCACAAGAAACAACGTAACTGAATTTATGCTTTATTCCAAAATAAATTCACAACCGTAGATTCATCAATACACAATAACAGTATTTATGCGCGCATAGCTCCGTCCAGACACCTTTTAACTTAGTTGCGCGCTCTGCATCAGTTTAAAAATAATTGTCGTTTTGGTCTACTTAAAATTGAAATTTGGAGTCGTATTGTGAATAAATGCACATGGATTTTGTTTCTATGTTGATTCAACTCAATTCTACGTTTCTTAGTATGAGGGGGTGGATTATTGGGTCAATTCACTGAAATAAGGTGAATGGATTTCAGCTGGAAATGTAGACTACTCCAAATTCCAGTACAGTTTCTGTGTATAGCAGGTTTTGCAGGACATGTCGGTTAGAATTGAAGAGCTAAGAAAGTACAATTTGAGGAAATTCAAGACGCGTAAATGTAAGTATATTTATTACCATTCTTATTACCAGCTAAAGAAAATATGTTCAAGCCCTGTCATTTGCATCTCGCAATTGGATACAGCTATGACCTGTATCATTCAGTGTGTCTT
Organism: Megalonaias nervosa; assembly: GCA_016617855.1. Lineage (NCBI taxonomy): Eukaryota > Metazoa > Mollusca > Bivalvia > Unionida > Unionidae > Megalonaias > Megalonaias nervosa. The sequence goes on along the minus strand of JAECUM010003159.1, from coordinate 49,852 downwards.
CTATCGCTAGCCTAACATTGTATCAAAATAGTTACGCAGAGCAAATTGAAAATCAGTTGTTGTGTGACACTCCATTCACCCAACGGAAATAATACTTTTTTGTCGTCTTGAATTATTGGCTCTGAGGCTCTTAGTTTCCTACCAAAACCTTCAGCTGCATTTTTGTTTTCTCGAATCGAGTATTTTGACAAACTTGTAAAATGATACGTCTCTGATAGATATGCGATTGCCCTTAGCTTCAATATGCTTTCTATGCTATAATTTTTAGACCCTAGAGAGCACTCGTCATAGTCTTAACCATTCTATTTGCGAAATGATAGGAATATTCTCCTAAATAGCTGTTTCAATGATCAGAACGGTATTTTCAATTACTTTGTCTCTCACGTTTGTTGTTGACAGTGCGAATATCACGTTCATTCGTTTGCTTCTTTGTAAGTTTCGTTTCTGACTCAGTGAACTCGTCCAGATTGTTAACTTTATCATCTATGCTTTCATACGGACGAAGCAGCTGCTTTAGTTCATTCACAAACAAATTTAATCAACCAAAACCTAAAGCCTCTACTACACGAGTGTACATGGTTTGTTTACAAAGTAGTTCCTAACACACTATACCATCTTTAGGCACACGTGTTGTGCACATGTGTGTAATATGAAGCTGTTCAGTATCGTAAACTACTGAACGATTCTGACAATGTAAAGCTAACGGAGACAAAATGAGCATATAATAAACTCGAGTATGTAATCAGCAATGTAGTAAGTTGTTTTGTTTAAGGGAAACAAGAATATATGTATCCGAAAACCTCAAAAGTAAAATACACATTTAGACTAAATTTAATGTCCACTTTTACGACTAAGACTAATTTGATTTCCACTTTTACGACTAAGTCCAATTTAATTTCCACTTGCATCGATGATAATTAATGTCTCAGAAACTGTGAGTATAACATTGGTTATGTTTCTACTCCACTAACATACGAGACTATAATCCAATGGTAACGACGAGAGAACCAGGACTACTAGACATCATAACAATGACAACAACAGGATTAAGCCGGACACAGGGTAAGTAAAACAACATGCAAACACAAAAGGACTATGGCAAAACGCCAGCTAAAAAGCAAGCAAGTCCTGAAATCAGCCTTAAAAGGCACAAGGAATTGAAAACCAAACGCAACAACGAGGGAGCCAGAAATACCATTGAACATCAGATTCAACCAGGGAAATAAGACTATGGCACAAGGACCAACTAACAGGCAAATCTTAACTAAAATACCAAGACAAAAGGACACATAATGGCACTAGCAACAACAAGAGAGGCGGGACTATGGCAACAACTGCCAAGCCAAAAGGCGAGTCCTAAAAAATAACTTACACACACAAGGAATCGAGATTCACCTTTAACAACAAGGGGGTGCACAGCGCCACAGACGGACACCAATAAGTTTAATCGGAAACACAATCGCGTCGAGGGACAGGCAAGTATAACAAGGGCAAACAGGACCAACACATCAAAAGCCAACCATACAGAACCAACAATATAATATAGACTCAACAACACCACAAAAAACACTCTGTACATAGCATGCGACAAACTAAAACAACACTACTCCAACACTATTCAACTAAAACAAACTAACAAAGCACACCCCCCCACAATAACTAACATAACCACTAACCAACACATAATCAGCTAACAACTAATAACTAATACTAAAGGGAAGGAAAAATATAAAAATATATACATACAATATATATATATATATATATATATATATATATATATATATATATATATATATATATATATATATACGTGTTGCCCACAGATTTTCCACCAAGAATCCCCTTCCCCCCACCCACCACCATCCCCTATCTCTACTCTCACCCCCTACTTTTATATACAAGGGAGGCACTTCCATTGGCAATAGAAGGCCTCATTCGATAACACCATCGTTAAAAACTTCTCAGTCTCAGTCAGTATAGAGTTGAGGCACTTTCATAATAGGCCTTTAGATTTCAGTAGCTGTGATAGGTCAACACATTCTATACCCAATGACTTTGTTAATTTTTATCCTTCCGACACATGCGAGTATATGAGGTCTGGGGCATTAAAAATAAATCTAATGCAAGCGTGAACGATTTTGCTGAGCAAACTGGGCTAGCATAAACTAATATGACCATAACCAACTTTTTGGAAGTACAATTATAACGTTTTAGATATACAAGTACTGCAGCCTTTGGTTGCGCAACGTTGGTGAAGTAAAATATGTTAGTTGCTACAGTCCGACCAATACTGACCGTGACTATATTACACATGTGAAGATTCCTTTTCTGTGAGACTAAAATACTACTGCAGCAAAGTATTATTGATCGGCACTGCACTGTATAAAATATTCTGCTCATATTATTTGCTCATTGTAGCTACTTTTTATATTTACTGTGGTGGAGATTATGTGAGAATATATTAACTTAGACAGTTATCGTGGCATATATTATATAAATGGCAAAAGGTTCACAGATTGATGCGTGCAGTATTTATAAATAAATCCAATGCTGGATTCAGATCACCCGAACAATGGAGTCTGTGTAATCTTACATAAAAGAGTACATCGCCGTTGCGTTTAAGTGCATCCTACATATTTGTCCAAGAGTCTCGATAATCTTTTGGGATTTTTCAAATACGTTTCCAGAGAATTTGATAAATTTATTGATTTAGGGATTCTATTTAACAAAAAATATGTAGACTTTGTTAAGCTTATAAGAACAAACATGAAAGGTCATTAAAAATGAAGTCGCTGATATTGACTAGGTCACCAAGTACAAATATAGTGACACGAGTGGTGAATACTAAATTGATAATATTGCAACTATTAGTGAACAGAGTAGCCGTAGCCAGGATCACCAATGATAAATTTGCTAAAGAGATGCCTTCAGCATTATAGTGTATGGACACATCAGTCACATATTTCTCAATAATGTGGAACATTTATAAGATGAAAAGTCTAAGCGATTGACGCTGTGTCAAGAGTTTTGCGAAGACATTCCACGTCATCGGATGTCATTGTACAAACGACTGTTATTTACGAGTTCGTATAAATTTTGCACAGATCAGTGTGCAGTGTTATAGCTAAATACTGAATGAAAGAAAACTATATTCAAACATAAAAATTATTTGACGGTAATTTTCAGTTATTCCAGGATGGTGAAACAGTTTGTTTACAACGCACTGCACAGAGTTTGGAAATTACTATCAAAGGTGAAAAGTATTTTACAGTGAAAGGTGGTAGAATCATGTATTATCTATTGGCTAACGCATCGCCGGTTGTATCGGTAACGTTAACAGTACAACAATTGAAACAAAGCGTGCTCGAGCGTAACATAGAAATACAAAGAGGCGCAAGAAACTATGACTGTGAGAAAACTTCGTGCAACGGAAGCACTATTAAATATTAAATTTTGTCCACGAGCCAAGCGGGCGAAAACTGCACGTATAGTTGACAAAGGCCAAACTGCACTACCACTGCACTCACTGTCACCGCTAAGGCATTCACGTATTTTCAAAGTATTACCGCCAATGAGCCCAAGTATCTGAGCTTCGGTTACATAATCGTCATGGTGATATATACAGGTTATCATACCTTTATTCCGAACGCGTACGCGCCAAACAAAGACGCAATAAAGCTTTAAATCAAAGATCCATCGGCGAATCGTATCAACGTTACAATGCTCTAGCAACTGCGGAGTTAAAGTAGATATTGTTCTTGGTGTACATTTGACTATGCCGTTTAATTGTATGCCATCAGACAAGGTAGGGTTCAAAACCGCAACCCCATGGATTCATGGTAGTCCACTTATACCCGTGAACTGTAAAGTCACTAAGGCAATAGATGATGAAACTGACAAAGGCTTTGTACAAATTATCGATACGTTGGAAAAGTATAGCAATGTAGGATGTGAATGGGCTCTTGACAGATGTATGGAAGTGGAATTAAATAGTTCATCAAACATGCCATTCCGAAAATTCAGTTACTTTCCAAAGCCAAAATATGTTCCGCCGCGGTCGGCAATAAAAGTGAAAAATTATCACAACCAATGTTTCAGATGGGTGCTCGCATCCGTGTTACATCCTACTAATGACAACAAAGACCAGCTGCGGAAATGCCAGCAATACCTGGGTTAACTCAGTTCCGGTAATATAGAATTTCATGTACATCTTACTAAGACCAGATTTAAAAGGTCTTAAGAACTCAGCTAACGTGTACGCTTGGGACAAAAATTTAATGCGCTTGCACTATCCCCTTAGCCGATAAAACTAGTATTATGGTTTATGTTTCCATGCAAACGTTGGCTGCATTTATTTACCACTCAACAGCTGCTTGATGATCATGACTTTAACTGCAGTGGAATCAGTGAGAAACTGCAGTCTACAATAATGCCAGAACCTGGCAAGAATATTTTGAAATTTACCTCGGAGCAACGAAAATATAAGTTCTGTATGAGATTTATGTTGACTCTGAATGTGTGATTGTTTCACTTCCTGACACCACAGCAACGTTAAGTCGAAGACACCGCAAGTTGCTGAACAAGTTCCATGCATGTTTCGTCACAATGAAGTCGGATGCCCGCCTTCTAACTCCCCTAGTGTGTGTAGATACCGAATCAAATTGCTTCCGAGTGAATGTAATAAAGTGGTTGTGTAACATTTAAACATGCTGATTATTTGGACGTTAACGACTCCGCCTCCTGGTATCTGCTGGCAATATCTACGATGGTTAACACGTAATTGCATGCTTGTCTACGTACACGATCATGAAGAAGAAACTAAAGATCAGCCTGAAGAACTTCGTTCGGTATTTTGACGAAAATCATTAACGGAAAGTATTCTTTGTCGTGGGTAGGTAAATATGCAACAGCGCTTGTTTGGCTAACTAATCTCGAGTGGACCCATAGATGGCCTTTGCCGTTCTCGCTAACTTTTTAGCTCCCCTTATCAATAACCGTAAACTTATTTGCTCCTCATCAAACTCACGTTCTAGCGATTGCAGCTTGGTCATTTCTTGTTTTGAAATCGAGTTGAGTTTGCAGTACGAACTTTGTTTCTTTTCGGCATTGCACACAATTATGAAGGCATGATTGTGTTATACAAAAGTGAGATTCAATATGGCACCACGAAGAAGAAAAAGCTCTGATTTTACCCTCATTGACGTATCGCAGGCAAATCCTAGACAACCCATGCATTGAGATATGTTTCCAAACTCGGTTCGAGCCTTAATCATTGGCCCGGCTAGATCTGGAAGAAATTAACTGTTGTTGAATCTATTTTTGTTATAGTTAATGTGCGATCGTATGTATGTGATTACCGGACGAATATGATATTATGGTGTACTCGAGCTTTTTACGGAAGCGCATCAGTCGTCGAGAAGCAATGCTTGGACCGTTAATATCTTTTACACAATCGATCAAGCTCCTACTATTGACGACCTTATTCCGAGTGAGAATTATCATGCTTGTGTGCGACGATTTGATGTTTGAACCCCAAGCCAACCCGCGAGAATATTTCCCGATTTCAACACAAAAACACAAAAGAGATCTATGTAACACAATGATACTCACACTCGATCAGAGACAACTGAAACATGTTGATTATATTTCGTGGTATTGACGCGCATTGTTTCACAAACATTTATTGGACTTACTGGACTTGACGTGCTACCGATCACTCGTTGGCTGAGTTTGGGAATATGCTTGCTGAAAAACCCGTATAGTTACCTGACTATTGACTGGACTGGTGGATTGCAGATCGGGGTCCATTTTGGATCATTTTGGCGGCGGTGATTGGACTGGTAGATTGCAGATCGGGCTCCACTTGGATCATTTTGGCGGCGGAAATTGGATTTCCGCACTGCATTTGGAAATAAGCTTTCAAACAAGTTTTATATGATATTGAACTTAAAAGTTTCTTCCATCGCTTTAAAATTATTTTCTCTTTATAGATATATTTTAAAAAAAAAAAAAAAAACTACTGTGAGCGCGGGCCAAATCGGTCAAATCGTCCTAAGACCGGTCCTGAGTAACACGAGTTTTTTGAGAGTTCATCTTGTTTGCATCTTGATGCAATTCAATCCTTTTACTGACATGACTTTAGGACAATCATTACTGATATCAGCATTTGATTATTTAGGCGTGGAAATGAAAACACGTTTCAAACACACGTAGATGTATGTTTTCTGTATATTGCATCTTTGAGCAAACAGAAATGTATTCATGTGACTCCACAAGTTCATGTGCCTTTGATTTATCAAATAAGGTCAACAACTGATGCTTTTATCTTAATTGAAAATTTAATTTAATTTAATTCAATACAAAGGCAGTATTAATTCATACCATTATCACAATTTATTCGTGAATTTATTTCCCACGAGCTTAAAAAAAAAACATTCATGTTAACAGGCTAGAACAAAGAGAATACAATTATGACATATAACGCCACAAGTAACCATTAGCATGATCACAATTATAACCCACACATAACAAATCAACATTGAATTCTTTAATTTCAGATGCTTTTTATGGTTCTATATTTGGTATTCTCGCTATATTTCCATTACTAAAGAATCGAGTTGCAATTTTTTTTTTCATGGTTATTTACATCACTATGTATCCATCAGTTTTTATAGTGACTGGTGTTAATGATCTAACTGAATCATACTGAAAGCTCTATTGTTACGTGTAAGCTCGTACAAATGTAACAAAAGAAAAGAGTGAAGTCATCAAGCTTTGTAAACTTTAACGAAATAATTTATTTCCCTAGAAAACAATGTCAAAATAGGAAATAGGACTTACGGCTTGTGAATATAATTCAAAAATTAATCCTAAAGTTGAAAAATATAAGTCCCATCACTAAACAGTTCTAATTGAATCCAGGTTCGAATCTCGATGAAATTCCAATATGGAGGCGATGACGTCAGATTAGGTCGTTGTACTGGTGGCAACAGATCCTCAACTTTATCACAGTTTATAATGTTTCCATATAGAATTCCAGAATAAATTTCCACTGAATTTCTTTGTCTAAGAACTTTTTATAAAAAAGTACACTTGTTTAGTTTTCTAGAGAATAAATTATTAAATTCCATAAAATAAACGAACTTCAGAACAAGCTGGCAACAACAATAAAAACCTCTTGAGCCCTCAAGGTTTATAATACAACTCAATAGATCTAGTAGAAAATGGCTGTTTTAAGCCTCGATTTTAAAACGTGATTTACTAATTTGAATAGCGCAATAAAAAAAAATGACATTTATCACGTAAGCAAGAATAGCCCTATCTAAGAATCAAATTCTCACACTGAAATAAATTAAAAAAGAAAGGCTGCTTGCAACTCAGCTAACACGTGGGCCGAACTGACCTTGGTAATAGCCAATCGTTTTAACTCGATGTTTACAAGATCTATGAACCAGGGTAAGCTAAAAATAGTGCTTAAGTCATACTTGTGCGTTCCAAGCAAACTGAATTTACTGGGAAAAATATCAGATCCCGTGAAAATAATCATTACAATGAAATGTAATGAAACAAAAAAAAAAAATAAAATATAAAAAAAGAATTAAAAGTAGCACACAAGTAATTAAATTACATATACGTAACACTATGAACTGCAAAGACCACAGAGGACAAAATTGGTTCCCATTTTATGACCGGGTTTTTACTGAAAATTTATGTTCATTGCTTATCAATTGCCTACGTTTCCTTTCTACTGTCTTAGTTCTGGCAAATGAAATAGAGTTCTTTATCGGTTTGAAATCGTCTCGCCAGAGGCTTTCGAATTTCCTAGAGATTACTGATTCAGATAGAGTTACCACCTGCTGCTATTGTCATCTCCTGGCGATCGTTGTCCAGCTGTTGTGAATGTTTCCTAATGTTTCCAGTTACCATCTGCTGCTCTTGTCAGATCCTGGCGATCGTTGTCCAACTGTAGTCAATGTATCCTAATCTTTCTAGATACCATCTGCTGCTGTTGTCAAGTCCTGGTGATTGTTGTCCAAGTGTAGTCCGTGTGTCTTAATAGTTTCAATATTATGAACACAAATGCCCCATTGCTGCATGACTCCTGGAGAGTATGTAAACTGCCCTGCCACCCCCATTACCAAAAGAAAATGAAACTCAGCCTTTTTTGAAAAAATATATCTGTTCTGCCAAACTGAACTTATTGTTAAAATATGATATGCTTGCAAGACCGACTTACCTCTAAGAGGGAAATGGATGTCCTTCAAATTTAAAAATATTTTGTTTTTTCCCGGAAAAAGATACATTTATCATTTTTAAAAGTATGAAGTATGAACTGAAAGTTAAATTTTTAGAAAGAGTGAATCCTTTCTTTCTTTGGACAGTATGTTTGTACAGGCATAGATAGTATAAGCGATTTTTTAATAAAGCATGTGCGGATAGTTTTTAAACGTCAAATCCTACATAGTGAATGCTGTCATATTCCAGTTTTGTATAGCTGAGTAAACTAATTATGGCACCATTTACTCTGGCAAGGTGTGAGCCAACAGCCCATGAACAAACCCTAGAGTACGTGCCGACTGACTGAACTCCGATAAGGATGTGTATTGATTAGTGTGAAACACTTATACGCTGCACTCAATCCGAATGGGTAATAAGGTCACTAGAGTTTGTATAATATCATATCAACCACGCATACCTGCGGAAATGTGAAATATAAAATATGTGTTTTTGGCATTTAAGGTACATTGGACGAAAAATAAAAATGAATTTGTGAACCTGGAAATTTAAATAGGAGTGGAGGGGGTCTTTTGCATGTAGTACTGATGCTATAATTCTTAGGTCAGGCAGGCCACTCTGGCCACAAGTGGAAATTTAACACTTAAGCTATAGTTTGGGGGTTTGGGTCCTCAGAGGCCTCTAACATGATATTAATAATATAGGTTTAACATTATTACATTATATGGTTTCTAAGGGGAAATGTGATGTAAAAGACGTCCGTATGTTTAACATTATGGGCCTATATGTCAAGAAAGAAACAAGTGATGTTTAAAACCACAGTAGGTTTAGCATGTACTCTGAATGACCAACACCCACGCATGTATTATCCATTTCCTATTTGCTATCAATCCCTCCACAATTACTGTCCAACAGACCGTTTAAAGTGACCAACATCCAGTCATGTACTATCCATTACCCTACATTTACCATCAATCAACCCACACTTACTATTCCGCTGTTGATCTGCATCACTTCCCCCTATAACATTCTTATCATCCATAACACACACACAAAAAAATAAATAAACTAAACAGGATGGAGAGAAGAACATTTAGTTAAGGATAGGCATCACATAACTTTCACAATTTAACCACAGACATATCCTACGTTGACATTAATAGTGTATGGAGCCAAGTGGGACCTATAATTACTATTATTATAAGCTCTTTTTTTTTCTCCGTTAACTTTACATTGTCAGAATTGTGAAGTATTTTTCGATACTGAACACCTTTATATTGTACGACACGTGCATCTGAAAATGGTATCGTGTATTAAGAATTACTTTAGCAGACTATGTACATTGATGTCTTAGACGCTTTTTGCAGATTAGATTTGTTTGTAAATGACCTAAACAAGTTGTTTCGTCCATTTAAAAGTAGTGATGATAAAGTTAAAGGTGTGGATGAGTTCACTGAGTTACAAACAAAACGTTAAAACAAACAAACGAATGAATGTGATATCCGCAATATCAACAACAGTCGTGAGAGACGCGGTAATTGAAAATACCATTCAGACTATGACCAGTGCTCTCTAAAGACTATAAACAATAGCACAGAAAAGCATATTGAGGGCAAGGACTATCTTATATCTATCAGATACGCACCATTTTACTAGTCACTCAGAACACTAAATTTGAGGAAAATGCAACTGAAGGTTTTGGTATAAAACTAAGAGCATCAGAGCCAATAAACCAAGAAGACGAAAAAGCATTATTTTAGCTGGCTAAACGGACTGTCACACAAAAGCTGCTTTGCAGATTTTTCCTATTTGACTATTTAATATAATGTTAGGCTAGCAATAGAAGACATACACTGTATGATACACGTCATAGGTGGGGTCCCTCCGACAGCGAGCATTCAAGTGGCAGGGCATAAACACGTTTTCTTTACCTGATAATAAGAATGGTAAAAAAACATACATACTGTTTTGCATCTTGATTTTCCTCAAAACATACTTTCTTAGTTAGTTCTGCAAATCAGAATGATACGACCCCTGTCATGGAAAATCTGATACACACCAAAATTCTGAATTATGATCCCCACTTGACTCCATATATAACACTATTGTCTATATTGGACATGGTTGTGTTTGAATTGTAAAATGAAGCTACCTCCTCTTCTCTCAATCTTACTTAGTTTGATCTATAAGGGAATGACAGCGAAGTTATTGGGGAACTGGCAAGTAGGGAATCAGTTATATAGTATATGTGCGGTGTTAAAATAGCCAATATGTTGGTTATGGATAGTACATCATGGGATGTTGGTCAGACCAAACGGTGTGTTGGATAGAACATGTGGAAAATGGATAGAACATGTCTGGGTGTTGGTCAAAGTGTATGTTAAATCGAAGGATGTTGTAATATTACATTTGCCTTTGTCACCTTGTGTCCGTTTAGGTCTATGATCTTAGATCTAAGAAAGTTTTTACATTTCCCGTTAGAGGCCATAGAGCCTCCCCCCCTCCCATTAATTTAAACTTCGGTGTTAAATTCCCATTTGTGGCCATAAAAGCCCACGGGGCCTAAAAATTATAGTGTCATAGATAAATTCCCGTTTGTGCTTACACAGACCCCACACATATTAAAGCTATTGATCAATGTTACATTCCCATTCAATCCCATATCGACCCATTTCAAAATGGTTTACAGAATCCAAATGGAGCCGTAATGTTATGTTAATTCCTGTGAGACGCAATATCTCCTTACTAAACTACTTACCAACGTACAGCAGTTCGAGGGGTGTTGAAAAGGAATGCAAGAAATAAGCTAGCCTTGATACTAATTAATTTTATACAATATTTTTTATTCATCCAACATTAACAACAACAATAACAACAACAACAACAACAACAACAATAATAATAATAATAATAATAATAATAATAATAATAATAATATGTTTCATGCTGTTGTAAAATATGTGATAAAATTTGATATTCCCAAATACAAACCAATATTTGCAAACCGGAGAAGAAAATATAGCATTAAAATTGATGGTATTTTGGCGTATTGGAAATTGGATACTTTTAAGTCCATTGACATTTCTTGGTTTCTTATAAATGCAGAACATAATAGAGGTTCTACCGATAAAATAAACCCCATGAAACTTGCAAAACAGTCTTTATTAAAATTCTTTGAAATTAGGACAATTTCAAGTCATAGTATGTTACTATATGTAAGTAAATATATTTGATGAATAACGCTCTAATTCGTAAACAAAGGTAGTTTATTCTACAAGCATTCCTTTTACTTGAGTTTGGATAAAACAGGTATGAAGTTAATTGGTTGTAAATGACTCATACTCATTGGCAGATAATACACGTGACATGTAGAATATTATTCTTACAAAACCAAATGCGCAATTAGCATTGTTTGGTGTGGTTGTATCCATGTATTATTGGATTTCAAGCGGCATTGATGCTCTGGTGTATCATAGTTGAATTTCACGTGACCTTGATGCCGATGCGTTGTGATGATGTTGATCCATTTACCGGCTCGCACATTGGAACTTTGCTTCAGGTGATAAAAACTAGATGACGCGTGTTGAATGTTGGAATTTCACTCAAACAGTTAATGTTGACTTCTGGGTGTATTGCGTGAATAATAATGAATGGCAAGGGAGTCATGAAGGGAGAGATGAATGATATAAACTTAAATGTAATTAATGCACTTTCCTGGAAAGAGCGCGAATTCGTGTATCGCCCTGGTTGTTAAGTGCTAAATATTGCGAATTTTATAGGCATTTTAGGTCAAGAGGGGCTTAGTGTATTGCTCTTGGCTTTAATGGTCAAATAAATTGATGAAAATGCAATTTTACTAACACATGAATGTTCAAGTTCTGTATATAGGTTCCACAGAAAGCCATTTTGCCATATGATATTCAAGCCCGTTGATGTAGCAAGGATATATATATATATATATATATATATATATATATATATATATATATATATATATATATATAGATATATAGATATATAGATATATCGACGTGAAATCCTGAATTTATTTCTTGAATTGTATTATCCTGTCATCTAGAAACCATAATATCCGATAATGTACTTTCATCGTCAAAGACAAATGATGCATGATTGATTCATGGTGAATTGTTTTGGTTTTGTGAGATTAAATGCCATTTTTCAGGACATGGTAGAATAGGGCATACATTGCAGCCAGTATATTTGGTGGAGGAACAACCCGGAAAGAAACACCGGCCCACGGGACGCAACTGGATAGCTTTCTCACATACTTACTTTGAAGTATCCGGAACTCGAATATACGGCGATGACTTATGAATAATATGTATAGCACCTTAGATTTTTCGCCCATCCGGGCCCATGATTCCTGGCGAAATGTAATGATTTCTGATAAACTAAAATAATGTTTTGCAATTTACAACCATTCTCTTTTCTGAAGTTTGAATATAAGGCCAGTTTAATGAAAGCTATATGAAATTTGTTTTAAATACAAGGACCAGTCTAATAAAAGCTATATGAAATTGGTTTAAATACAAGGGCCAGTCTAATGAAAGCTATAGGAAATTGGTTTTAAATACAAGGGCCAGTTTAATGAAAGCTATATGAAATTGGTTTTAAATACAAGAGCCAGTCTAATGAAAGCTTTATGAAATTGGTTTTAAATACAAGAGCCAGTCTAATGACAGCTATATGAAATTCGTTTTAAATACCGAATTTAATAACTACTAAATGCATATCTATTAAGATAACAATTAACTAATACTTATAAATATGTAATTTGCAAAGAAATAATTTGTTATTGTTTTAACATTATTTATTTAGCAAGCGAGGGCTGTTTATGTATGGCGTGTACGCGATTTTCAAGCTTCATAACTTCAAGAATGATGTAAAATATGAAATAAAATTCTTATACTTCCACCTAGTAATAAATGCAACAATGACTCTCAAGAAATTGCTAATAAAACCATATTTTAAAACTAGTTTGCACACCTTTTCATAATCCAACGGAAAGGACGCAGAAATGAACAAATAGTTCCCCTCTGGTGTTACGATTCTATGGTCTTAAACTGTCATGTTTGCTAAGCCCCATGTATAAAGTCATGTATAAGGTACAATCTATCTGTCTTGGGAATATTACCGCGGCAATGTGTTTGATGTCTAAAGATTGCCGCGGGCTAGTGTTAATCTCTTACGCAAGGTTACATGACCGGCCGTAGACCGGAATCTTGGATATGCACAGGCGACAGATCGCACTCTTTGACAAAGGCTTGTAGTTATCACATCTAGGTGTAAAAAGCTTAGTCCAAGATCAAAGGGAAGTCCACGTGGTGAATGGGGGCGTATTCTTATCCATCACCATGTTGACAGACAGCGAGAGGGACATTGTCTGCTAAGTTTGATTGGATTGGTTCACAGCGATATCCAATCGGAATTGAGATAGAGGGTGTGATTACAATGCAGGCCGAATGTTACTTCAAACTCGTAAGCGAAAATTTAGCACTCGCCTGGAGTGATTGCAGATCAATAGGGTTACTCCGAGAACGAAGCCACTCGTTATTTGGCGGCAAATATTAGAGGTAGATTCTAAGGACAGACAAAGCTTCGATTATTATTTGCTCGAGTTTTTGTAGGACATTATGGCATCATAATTATAATTATTTGTAGTATGTATACTTAAGTACTAGGATCGGTAGTATGTAGAATTATCTTTGCAGTGTTTCATTTACATGCGTATTTGAGAAATGGGCTTGAGCCTACGTAGACAATTATTTGAAGCTGGGCGGAATTATGTAGATTGTTAGCTTGTCGTCAGAATTAATTTTGTTATTCGCTATTAGGTTATTTGGCAGTAAACAAGTCCATTTATTAATGCGTTATGTTAGAAATTACACATGCTTGAATTCTGAATTTGGAATGGTTGAAGTATGCAAGATTAGTTACTATGGACGTATGCGTATTGTTACATGACTAGGTTCGTACAAAGTAACAAAGAAAATAGTGAAGCCAAAAAGCTTTGTATATTTAACAAAATAATTTATTTTCCTAGAAAAAAGGTAAAAATATGGAAGAAAAAGACTAACGGTTTGTGAATATAATCCAAAATATTAATCCTAGAATTTAAAAATATAAGTCCTATCACTAAAAAGTTCTAATTGGATCCAAGTTCAAATCTCGATGAAGTTCCAAGATGGAAGGCGATGACGTCCTCTATAACCAGTTTTGTGCTGATGTGTCAACAGTTCCTTGTTGAGTCACTAAGAATATAATTGCGTCTTTAGAATTCCGAATAATTTTTAGTAAATGTCATTGTCCAAGAATTTCGACGAATACAAGTAAACTCTCCAGGAAAATAAATTATTTTAAATGAAAAAAAAAGCTCAATTCAAATGACAATGACAGGAATACCTTTCAGCCTGAAGGTATGATTTACAGCTGACTCAAACACTGAGTCTGAATATTAAACCCAACTAAAAAACGCAATTTCAGACCCTCGTGATGGGTCATGTGATCACTCTGTCAGAATAGCGCAGTAAAAATTATGTCAATTATCACGTACTCTAGTAAGCCTTATCTAAAAACCAAAGATTCCCACACTGGAAATGAATTTAAAGATAAAACGTTGTTCATTCAACTAACACGCAGGCCAAGCATTACCTTGATTACGACCAATGATCTTCACTCTGTCTTTATCAAATTTTGAACCAAGATCAGTAACTAGGTAAAAGTACAATGAAGCAACACTGTTATTTACTAGAACGGAACTGGATTTTTCTAGAAAATGTCAAATTCAGTGTATAAAGTTATTACAATAACATGTAATGAAATAAAAATAAAATAAAAGAGAATTTAAAACTAACATACAAGTAATTAAATTACATATACGTAACAGTAAATCAGAGCATAGATATTTGAATATTTGTGTACTTTTTGTACGAGTTGTAAAGAAATGCGTCTGATTATAATGATATTGTTTAGTATAACGGGATTAGGAATATGCACTGATGTGACGGAACTTATTGATGTATGTATAAGAAGTAATTGATACCGTGCTGTATTATGACGTTGTTTTACCGTACTAGAACGTATGAGTATTTCGATGTGAACGAATGCGTGACCTAAGAATTTAATAGCCGTTATCTGATGATATTCTGTGTGTAGTGTGAGAGGAGAGGGCTAAGGAAGAAGAGTGTACCGTCCTTGTGTTTTCACATGAAGCTTTTTAGGGGACACAGAACTTCGGGGTCCATTGGGTCCCGATACTCTAAGAGTTGGAGACGGAATTGAGACAGTCGATGTCAACAGAAGAGTAATCGTGGTAGAGAAAGTGGAGGACGAGAGAAGGAGTCTAGAGAAAGACGAGGAGGAGAAGGAGGTGGAGAAATAATTCGGAGAAAAGTCGGGGAGGAAGAGAAGGAATTGGGAGAAATCGGAGAGAGAAAGGATACAACAGATGAGTAGAAATACAAGGACGGATGGAAATCAATCTCACACTGCTAATCAAGTGATGCAACGGGCTTATTAAAGGGTCGAGCGGAAAGAGTTTAATTCGAAATTTGAGTCATTTGATTATTGAATTGTTATTAAATTGTTATTCAGTGAATTTCAGACTTTTTTGTATATTTAACCATCTAACCGTCGGCATTGCTGACTAGGGGCTCGGAGCTTTACATCTATCTTTCACTAAATTTAACTTCCAACAAAATAGAGCCTGGGTGGGACTTCTATAATAGTTTAAGAAACATTGGGAGCACCCTACCCCAACCATAACAATCTTCACAGAAAAGAACAAGTTTAGTAATATTCAACAAACAATTTATTTCACTATAATAAAAAGCGAAAATTTAACAAGAACGTACAGTATTGTGACTTAGGTTCAAAATAATTTTAAATGTCCCATCACAAGTCCAAGAAGTTTACAATGTTCTGAATAAATGCCCATAGTTTTTTGAATATCCCGATATAACAATAGACTTGAATGCCCGGATGTACCAATAGTCTGAATGCCCTGATGGACCAATAGTCTTGAATTTTCTGATGTACTATAATGATGCAATCCATAATTCACAAAAATCTCAAAATATTTTGCTAATCCAGTCAAAGAGCATTTAGTAATTCCAATGAATGATTTAAATAAATAACTCTTCCAGCATTATATCTAAACACAACTACAAACTCTGTTCTTAGATTGCCCAAGACTGATATGAAACAGCTGAATAATTGTTTATCAAACCTCTATATACACAAATTCTCACTTAAACTACCATGCAACAGCTTATACTGAAAAACCAAAAATTTCCAATGGAAAATTCCACTAACTCGTGAACTCCAATTTTATTAGTCATCTTGTTTACTACTTAAAGTGTGACTAAGTCAAGGTAGGTAAAAATCAAGCATACAACATAAAACAAATATACACAACATTGGTGTTGTAAAACAATAACCTCATGTTTCGGCATCACATGATGCAATTTTATCCAATCCAAATTCATAATTGATCCGTTACAAATATAAAATACATACCAGTTACACTATTTCATTCATATATTTAAATTCCCATTCAGTCAAGTCATAGTTGGTATCACTTAAGGCTAAATACATTTTCTGGTATGGACATTCTACCCATTGACCTTCCTAGCGACAACTGCGCCAAAATTTTGTTTTATACAGATTTTGTTACTTAATTGTCGCAATTTGTTAAACTTTCAAACTCAAACTAAGAGAAAAGTTTCAAGCTATTCCTGCTTGCAGAAAAAATAATATATCCATAGATAATAAAATAAAATTGTTTACTCATTTATAGACGCCTGGTCTTGCGTTGATTGTTCATGTGCAAAATTAAATTTGTTATCAAAGAGTCCATTGGCAAGCTCCAGAAGCAAACACTATATGAATGTAGTAATTTCCCAGCTGGACATTCCCGAACTTAGAGAACTTTAATCCATTTCTTATGAAGCTTGTCGTTAAAACGCCTAACATGAAATTTATGAAACATTACTCATGCCACGTTGTAAAGATCAATTTCATACAATTGTGTGCAATGGTCCAAACCTTTATCACCTGACTTTAAATTATTGTCCAAATATCCTCATCGCGAATTTCTGGCATAAGACAACCGACTGAAGTGTCTTTGCTGGTATACTACCATGCAGTCGGTGATATTCACGTCCCTGAATCGTTTGTCACGGCGCAAGCATAAGAAAAGACCCACCCGATAATGGGGTAGGAGCGTGGAGGGGTTGAAGGGAGAGCGCAGACAAATCGGTGTAGGGTATGTGGTGCGGAATCCCATAGAAATTTCTGCATTTTAAGCGTTTTAATGGCATATTTGTAACCACCAATCTGAAACGAAAACTTACAGAAACGTTCTGGTTGGTTCGTGCTCATTTTTAAAGAAGAGGGAGCTAGCTGAGTCTTCCCCCTCACCACACACACACACACACACACACACACACACACACACACACACACACAAATGGATCTGCACCTGATAGCATTGGGGTGTTTCGTATCTCCTGGTATAAATGTATTTGGTTATTATTTTACATTACGTCGACAATCAGTTGAAGATGGTAAGCGTTTATGAAAATGAATGAAAATAAAGTATGACAGTTTTTAAAATTATATTGTTTATCATAAATTAATGTATTAACATTTTAACTTTTATAAAAGATGACGAAAAAAAAAACATTCTAAAGTGGCAACTATTTGGTACTGAAAGAAAGAAATAATTCCATTACCGTCCTTCAGACAACTCCAAACTAGCAGTCCACACTGATTCTTTAGTATATACACTTTGTAATGACGAAGATAAAAATTAAAATTTGAAAACATTACGATTCTTGCTAATAAACAGATGGTAAAACTAAACGAAATATTACATTTAGGTAGGACACACTTAATCGATTCAAAGGGACTGGTATTGAATCCCTTAGTAACAAGGATGTCACCGCAATGAAAGAGCGCTATGTGGTTCAAAGTGCATTTCCGAACGAAGTATAATCACAGACAAAAGCAAAATGTTTAATGATACAACTACACTAACAAGTCCAATCAGCTGCAACTCCATTCGATTGTATTTAAGAAGATAACCTGGTTGGATTTCGGATTTATAACAGAACACTTTAGATGTTGATACAAATAAAATGTTTACTGATGTATGACTTGAATGAGAAAAGAATGAATAATCAGTGTGTGTGTGTAAGATCCAAATATTGGACAGATATAATCCGCACGAACCTAATAATGCAACAAATATAAATACAAATATATGACCTTACACAGTACAAGGACAAAGATGAACGATTCACAGTAATTTCACAACACGAAAAGGATGATGCGTTTTGCTCAAAATAGTGTCATAGAATAAAGCAACAAATAACTTGCTTTTGCCTTAGATCTATTTTTGACTTTTATTCGTTGTGCATGCGTACAACGTTACCTGGGGTGAATCATTGTTTCTCCAGGTGAGCGACTGTACTAGCATGTATCTCGTCGGAAACTACATGCGACAAGAGTCACGAAAGGCATGGTATACACGAGTATTTTACCCTGACTATTATTCACTCTCCTATGGATTTAAGGTTGATTGCATTTCAAACTGAGGCACCGGTCATTTGGATTTTGTCAAGGAGTGAACGTCCTCCATTATGTTCTCCGGCCATAGGGGTAAGTGTTAAATTTATTTTTTATTTGATATGTGAAGCCTATTCTCTTTTAATGTCATATCGTGTAATGAAGCCTTTACTGCTTCAGATTGGAAACGTTGTGAACTTTGGATTACAAGTGGCTATTACAGTTAAATTTTCTAGCATAACCCATTATTATGACCAGTTTGGTTTTATTGTAGCTGTTTAGGGTTGAGCGTAGCTGTCCATAGAGTGGTGTGCTGTCTGTACGTATGTGTATACGTAAGTCTATAAATGTGGTGCAACCACGAATGTAGGCGTAGCCAATACAAGGTTGCTGGGTGCTGTCTGTACGTATGTGTATACGTATATCTGTACATGTGGTGGATCCGTGAAGGGTGTGAGCGGCCGATAAAAGTGTGGGCCAACCCAAGGATTCGGTGAAACTGGTTTATCAGTTTATGAATCATACGACTATTCAAGTGTTAAAGAGTCGTGTTTGTTCCAGTTGATGTTTCAATTAAGAGTACACCATCAATCATTTTATATCACTTGAGATCATTAAGAATCTTATTTGTACTCCAGGAGATTGTGAATCTCGCTTACATAGCTTATAGGAGATTATGTGAATCTCGCTTACATAGCATATATAGGAGATTATGTGAATCTCGTCTACAGTGTAGATTTTTCGAAGCACATTTGAATTCTTTGAGTTTATTTAAATCTTAATGGTATTCCATACGTGAGATTATGTGGATCTCGTTTGTGTTGCATAATATTAGTGGAAACGTATTTGCAGTCCCTGAGGTTAATTTTTTCCACACGTATGTATGTATCATATTTTTATTATTCAGTTTGGGAATATATGTGTAGAGTGATTGGATCAATCGTATGATAGGAGCGGGAGAGAATCATTGCATTTGTAATATATATATATATATATATATACATTATATACATATATATTCTTAGTAATTCACTCTAAATTTCCATCGTCCATCACATTGTGTTTGTGTTCATTTAGTCCAAAAACCCACTAGGTTTCAATTCTATTACAAATAGTACAAAATGATGTACTTCATCTAGTAAAATGTATTCACTCAAATAGTGAAAAATGAGGTACTGAAATAGTAAAATGATGAAAACAAAGGGATATATATCATACAAAATATCTTTACACTCCTAAAACACTGGGTATAACATACCCCAAAATTAGCCCACGGCTAAAAGATTACATGCATGGAGTAACAACACTCCCGTCACTTGCACAATTGGCTACCAGTTACACTGGTCAATCAAGCATTGTAGGTAGTCACCGACCACCATTCAATTCCTTGGTCAATCAAGCAATCAGCGCCCACCAATTCGGTCAGCAACGCCCGATAACCTGCTACTCGACCAGCAACACTTCACTCAGCTCTACGGCTGCTATGGTGAACTTCTATGGTTAGCTCTACAGCTGGTACCACGTCGACTACGATCAGCTGAAAATACAAACACCGTGTACTATGCATGACACGGGCATATACGACAACACGTAATGACGTTATATACGGTAAATTATACAAATGACATTATTGGCACAACATTACTAAGCAATAAACATGTTCAGAAGTGAGCCTATCCGTGTCCGATAAGAACCCTATGGTACTAAACGTTTCTTAATAAAATAAAATCTTTATATTGCTAATATAAAGCTTTTCCTAAGTTACAAATACGAATAGAAAATATTTGCATTATACCATGCAAGCCGAAGCTACATAGAAAATATACGTGGTAGTACAAAAGCTATAACTTACAATATACATAAGAAATAATATACATAATTAATAAATAACTTGCATACATCTACAGCTGAAGATGTAGAAGTTTTATTGGTGTGGTTACTCTCATATTGACATCAGGGTAACCCCCTTGTGACAAAAGTTAAAGTATTTTCATGTTTCCATGTGTGCGTTTCTTGTATAATTTTATTGTTTTTATTAAATTTTGAGCAAGGGTTTGTATACCATTCAAATCTTTATTTCTTCTAATATAATATATCAAATTTCTGGAGTTATTTTAATTCATAATCATAGGTTCCTCTAAGTCTAAAGTTAAATAAATAAAAGCTAAATTAAATTAATTCATTTAATTTCTATTAAGTATAGTTTTAGTTTTAATAAATATATATATCTACTATACTGTTTCTGCTTTGCGCATAGGTCGTTTCAGATCTTCATTAGGCACGAGCAGCATTCACACTACGCTTTCGCGATCACGTGAACACTAGCTCAGGTGCCACTAGTTTCTTGTTTACACGACTGACAATTTTGATCGTAAATATAATAAGTGGCTATAGTTAGGTTACTAATAATTTAATAATTTATTAAAGTAATACATGAATAATTGTTTAGTCAATTTAATCGTAATCGGTAAATTTTGAAAATTTAGCTATAATATTTATTGGTAAATTAAATTTTAAACTATTAAGTGTTCTTCGCATTCGTTTAAACATTTCTTACGTAATATGAATCATAATTCCGTTTTCCATTGTGTTAAGTTTCTCCCAGCTCAACAGGAAGGAGTCTCATCATGGCATATTGTATTCCATTTCTTTTGTATTTCATTAATTTCTTTTAATATTCTTGCTCCATGGCCTTAATTTCAAAGTCCGTTTCGTTTACGTTCGTTTCATTCTGTAATTCTTCCTGTATATCTGACATTTTGGAACTAGGGGGGGCTTCTACGTAGACGGCTTACTGACAAGATCTTCTGTAATGTGAAGATATCGCCTTACGTTGAGGCATTTATACACAGACGATGCAGCCTACATCGTCTGTGCGCAGAAAGTAAATGGGTTTTTCCCATCGAGAGCACTTATGACGTGTGGCAGGGATGAACCGAACTCACAATTTGGAAATATTGTACCATATACATAAATCACCCTCGGGTATCCTTGTACACAAAACGAAACCAGAGTACATATATTTAATAAAGGGATTTATACAATTCCGTGACATTGTATTCCCTAAGAAAGTCGTTAATTTTGTTTCTGATTTTTATTCGTCTTTGCTAACCAACGAAGAATGTTACTGGCAATTTATAGAAAGCATCATTAAAGTAAAGAGTGAATATAATAAATGATGTGCTAAAAATGATGGTAAAACCAGCAAAAACAAAACAAAATAACCAATGCGCTGGATTTGGTCCAAAATGTAGGAAAATAAAGGAAATATCAACGGAACTTATTTATTGCAATGACACGTTGAGCATTATAAATGGGGTATACCCGATACATCTTAAACATATGCAGACTAAATGACATATTTAATTATCACATGTATCTAATATAAATAAGTAAATAAATCAATCAGTTGGTGCATATTTCTGGAACAGAACGCTTTTTCGTATCAAATGGTAGGAAGCATCATGTTTATACAAGATTCCCTTATCACAAATATACCTGCTACAGACATTAATATGTTCCTTGTTTTCATAGGTTTAAATTTATTTCGAACTTCATTTGAATGCAAACAAACCGTGATTGGATAATTGTTAAAGTAATGTATTTTCTTCACCTTTTGGGTACTGTGTACCTTGTAAATAACTCAAATGAGCTGTTGTGTTAATCCAGTATTTTAGGCACTGGCACCATAACTCGAGTAATACAAAGTCTGTTTGACAATATTTATCATCTCAGACATTTCATTTACTATAGAAGAGCTTTAATTTGTCCCTTCAATTTGACAGCAAGTGTTGTGATAAGCCGCACATTGAGGCCTGTGATAAGCCGCACATTAAGGCTTGTGGCCAATTGTAATGACTATTCTAAATGCTTTGGTTCTAACTACACCAAATTATAAAATTTGCCATCTGCAGAAGAGTAAATATTTTCTTAACGTTGAAAATCAGCCTATTTTAAAGTGCACGGCAATGTTAAGGCCACCAACATGTCTACAGTTTTGTATTTCCAGGTAGGGACTATAGATCTCAGATCCTCTTATATTTCACCTTAGGTGCACACAACACTCGGAACATCGCTCGGCTATGTCCGTCAGGTCGTGAAATAACCTCGGAAGCATTTGTAGGAAAATACATCAGTTTGATGTTTTTGGTGATTCGCCTATGACTGAGTGCTCCACATGTTACAACTGCCTGCAAAGACCAAAGATGTTTAGATTGTTACTAACTCCTTCCTCCGCCATGTTGTTCCATGTGAAAAAAAGTAGTTCAGAATATAGTTCTCAATGGCAACGAATTACATCCGAAGTTTTTCAGAGACCTAGCGGAAAAGGCTGAGGATGTTCTGATTGGTGAACACAAGTGATGCACTTGCTACAGATCCAATTATTCAGAGATTACCGTTTGAAACTTTGAAGGTGATTGCATTTTACTCTCAAAGCAACCACCTGGGTGGAGATTGTGGCCTAAATGGTCAAGTTTTATTACTTTAATATACCAAAGTGTAATTGAATTAATTTTGCAAATGAAATGATTTATTTTCCAACAGTTATTATAACTCGCTCAAGCATATGAAAGAAACTTTTTTATGCATCTGATCAATGAGTCTTTGTGGTTGGACCTCACATTTTTTAACCTATGGCGTGATATGACCTTCACTGCTTGCTAATTAAGATAAATTAAAACTACAGAATAACCCCAACAAATGAAAATAAATCTGGTTATTATTCTTCAGCGTTAATACAGATAAAGAAAAAGTAAATTTAATAAACTGGTCCAACTTGTGCATCACTATGTATGTATCACTATTTTAACACAAAAGATAATCTGTACGTTTTTAATTATATTTCCTGGCGATTTGCTAACCAGTGAAGAAAGCTACTTGCATGTAATAAAAGCAGCATTAAATTATACATACATACATACATACATACATTCTTGCATACATACGAACGAAAGATTTATGAATGAAACGCGTATAGTTCCAGCCTCGTTTTGAATCTATGTTGCTACGTAATTAAAAAATAGCATATAGCATACATCATTATCGTTATCCTACCCTTGGGCAATGCCGGCAAAATTCGAGCGATTTTTGAAGACAACACTATTCAAGTCTAAACTGAAGAAAGAACGTAGACTGAGTTCAGCCTGTTCGCTTTTGCCTAGACTGACAAAGCAAACATGTGTGATTCTGCGCTTTCCAAAATGTCACTAGCACTACAATTTCTAGTTTTTACATTTAATTGCAACTATTTTTGGAAGAGGCAACATAATGTAAGCTGATTTGTCTTAAATATTGTGTCCAGTAAGTGCTTAACCTAAATAAGATAGCCTTAGTACTTTGAAAGTTATAAGTAGTGCATTGGATTTCATCAAATATGTAGAAAAATATGAAGATAATATAAAAAGACTATTAACTTAGTAATACCTAGAATCGACTTTTACAGCAGTGGCTCTAATTGCCGTTCACTGAGTAAGGCGTGTTTCGTTTCGTTTGTCTTACTTTTTTCACAACGGATATCTTTTTTTTTTTTTAAAAAATTATGTAAGCAGACTCTAGCAGTAGAATCCACCGAACCTCAATACTAAATAAACAGTCGTTAAAAGTTTAACATAACGAGAAAAGGTGCATTTTAAAGCGCGTTGGCCCGTCACACAGCTCACACGCAAACAAAATCTTAACACCACAAAAGCGAGTAAACTACTGCCTAAAATTCAATAAAACTTAGATTCGGGGAAATCAGTATGTTCTTTACGATGATAGAAAACTATTGTGACGTGTCTATGAAAAATCTGGAACCAAAAATTTCTAAACAAATGTATGTTTACTTGACTGTCAAGGATGTATTTTATTTAAAAAAAAAAAACTAAATAAATTTGGACAAATACTTAAAAGGCGGAAAAATCAACCATACTAACCAATCCCTAGATCCAGTGCCAACAAAGTTTAAATTATTTGACACTCCAAAAAAAAGGCAAACAATGCGCAGGAAGTAAATAAAATAATTTATTGTGGCTGCGGAGAACATTTATAAGTGACATTCAGTTATAATATTGCCACAGTACTACAAATACTGACATAACTAACACACACACACGCACACACGCACACACACACGCACACACACACGCCCACACACCCACCCACCCACACACCCACACCCACACCCACACCCACACCCACACACACACACCCACACACACACACACACACACACACACACATGAAAATTTCCATCAAATTAAAACAATTTGAAGATTCAGTAGTATAGGTATTTTGAGGTTCCTCTCTCAGAGACCCCCTACCCCTCCAAAACGTTATATGTTAAAATTTGTCAGCAGCCTTTTTAGCTCAAAATGATGACTTTCATATTTCTGACAATATTTGTTTTGTCGGGGTAGGGGGTCTCTGAAATAGGAACAACTCAAATACCTATACTACTATTACAGTCCCTATACTTATTATTGTTATAGTTTAAACAAAATTAATTAGAGATTGAAAATATTATATATAATGTCATTATCTCATTCAATCCGACATGTTGGATCTGACAAAGAAATTTTGTAAGAGATTTAATTCGATTAGAGCAGCCTCAAGTTATACTGGTATAAAAACGAAAATAATAAGCGATTGTATCAAAAAAGTTGGATATCATATATCACCAAAATATGGATCAGTATGGTTATTCGCGACTGAAAATGATATGAGAATAGCGGGTTGGGCAGATGATGTGATGACATTTATTGACAATATGGTTGATATTTTATTTGATGATATTTCTAAAGCTATACAAAATTAAACATCTACTGTTGTAACCCATATCTTATGATAATCTTTTTCATATCTGCTGACTCTCATTGGTAGAATATCTGTTAACATACTGTCAATAATACGGAACTCGCGTATTAAATCGTCCATATCATATTTTATACCACGCAAATAAGATCGTATTTGATCAAATAATTTTTTATAGGTGATACTTGCTGTTTTACAAGCAATTTTTTTAGTCGCAAGACGAGGCTCATTTTTTTACACGCTGTTGCAAGAGAAACACCGACACCATATATTAACAAAAACGGATTTAATGATGCTCCACTTGAAATTATAAAGAGCTAGTCATTAACAGTGGCAAATATGATATTACTCGAAGTATTCTGTTATAGTATTTCTAACATTTTTTTACACACCAAAGTTTTTATGATAATATCTGTAATATTGCATTAGAGCGTCCACATCTTGTTTTGGAATTTTTTCTGAAATATGATTAAAATCAACTATATTTTTTTTCATTGTATAATATTTGTTTACATATTTTATACAATAGTGCCAGTCCCTGTGTTTGATTTATTATACTTGAAAAGTTTCAGCTGTGAATTCCAGACACCACTAGTAACGTCTCGGAGGCATTTCCGTTGATGTCAACGTAAATGTTTCTTTGATGTTCTTATTTAGCATCACCAGTAGAGGATTATAATGTACATTTGGTGATGATGAAGTGGCCGCAGTAATTTCCAAACCGTAAATGGACAGCCTGTATAACCCAGTTACTTCTGCGGTATGTTCCAGAGTGTTATCGCGCGGTGTCCATGTTGATGATCTGATGCTACTGTGTACACGATATTTTTAATTGGTCCGTGTTGAATTTTAATCAGATTAGTTTCTTGAACAATATTAGGTATTCCGTTAATAATGTCGTTGAGTTTCGTGTTAATGTCGGAGAGTTTGATATCAACGGTTGGTGGACTTCCAAAAAAATCATTATTAGATCTGTTTATATTTCGACGAAAATTTAAGAACGTTTGTATGTGATTAGTAAAATTAGTATTGAGTGTAGTCATTTCATCATTGATTGTAGCTAACGAAGTTGTCATAGGAATTTCCTTATCGTCTTCATATTTCTTTGTTGCAGCGTCGAAATCTGATTCTGGTGTTCTAAGATTATTAATACCATTATTGTTCATGTTGAGAAATGCACGCATTATACCACCGTTGACTAATACGTACTTAGATTCTTGATCATCGGCGTATTTTTTTTGTTGCTGCATCTGTATCTGCGGCTGGGTTTCCAAGGTCTATAATTTTATTTCGATTCATGATAATGTGACCCGTGAATGAATCACCAGCTCGCTTGATAAAATTGTTAACTGACTTACCGGAATCTTGTATTTTACCTTGATCAGCAAAAGTAACTATATTATTAACAACCGCGGTGGGAATTCGTATAAGTACATCTGACAGTTGTATATTACTTGTCTTTAATCGTTCTTGTTTATCTTGAAAAACAACAGCTTCATTTTGATCAACACTTGTGATATTTAATCAATTATTAATTTTATTTTTGAGCTGATCAAGAGTTGCATATTTAGATAAGTCACCTTGCTGTGTTTTTGACGATGAATCTCCTACTAATGTTCCAAATGTTGAATAATAGCTCATTATTTATTTATTGTTTGACAATTTTTATGTAACATAGAATTATATAACAATAATGGCAAAATCGTCTATATTAAACTTTGATACAGAACGTTTGGTGAAACATAAATATAACAATGAACTTCCAGATTGTCATCATCTTATTGTTGGAAGAACTGGATCGGGAAAAACAAACTTGCTTATGAATTTACTTCTAGGAGATAATTTTAACTACGATCGCGTTTATATTTATACGATTAACCCGCAGCAAGATAAGTACGAGCTACTTAACAATTATAATAACAAACTTCGTGATGATCTTGAGGCTGGCGAAGATTTTTTTATTATCAAACAACCAGAAGAACTCGTTCCAGTTAATCAACTTGATTCGTCCGAACACAAGATAGTTGTTTTTGATGATATTCCGCTAAACGAGGAAATGAATAAAATAAGATCATATTTTTCACTGTCGCGAAATAAAAAATGTAATTCTATTTATCTCGCCCAAGGTTTTTATAATGTTGACAGATTTATTAGGCGAAATACTGGTTCTTTTATATTATTTCCAGGACTTGACAATGTTGACGTTAGAAATATCGCGAACGAGCAATGTGGTGATGTAACAAAAGATAAATTTATTGAATTATATCATCAAGAACCAGCAAATAAATATGACTTTTTTTGTTTGATAAACTAACAAATGATACGAGTAAAATGTTTCGATGTTGTATTGAAAAATATCTACAGTAATTTTTATACAAAATAGTGTATAATTAATGGAAAGACAAGCAAAGTACAGAAAACATATAGAAAATCTAAAAAAAACTTGCGCAGTCTCAGGCAAAATTTAAGCAGCAAGTACAGCAAGCACGACGTGGCCAAGTGGTTGCAGCAGAAACAACAGCCGCCGCTCTTAGACCAGTTACTGAAGCTCTACTTGGAAAACAACCTGAAACTAAACCATTATCAGAGGAAGAACTTAAGCGACTACAGGAAAAAAGTTTACTCGGACTAGTTAAAGAACAACAAGAAACAGCTGCTAGAAGAATTATTGAGAGATCTGATGCGGAGAAAAAAAGATTAGCAGAGGCACTTGCAGCAAATATAGCTGATCCTGCTGCAAGACAAGCTGAACTAAGAAGGTTGTTGAATAATCCACTGGAACTTCAACGAAGATTAGCAGAAGCAGCAGTAGTTAGACCAATTGAGAGAAGGTTAGAACAAGAAGAACTTAAAAGAGAGAGAGATAATATAGAAGAAAAAAGATTTGACCATGATTTAGAAACTATAGATAGCGAAATAAGAGATAACAAACATAAAGATTTTAATAAAAAATATAGTGAATTTAGTGGTGTGAGAATACATCATGTTGGAAAAGATGAATTTGAAGCTGACGAAAAAATTGCAAAATTAAAAGAAATAAAAAAGAGGGTGATGAGCATCTCAGCAAAGTAGTTTAGAAAATATAAATTACTATAATGACATTAAAGTATATCGACATTGAATTATCGCTGATCTTTATATTAAGGCTATTAATAATATAAGAAATAACCAATACAGTAGTCATCATAGTAGTGGTTTAGATAAAGAAGCAAAATTATTGGGTAAAGGACAAGAATCAGCATATATACATGAAGCTCCTATGATAACTGAAGAAGATTCACAAAAATCAGTGGAGGAAGAGAATGAAAATTATCGTAAAAAATATAAAAACCAATTAAAACAAGAAATAATGGATTCGGAATATTTTGCTTTTATGGAAGAAAATGACATTTCTGACGTTGATAATATGTATAATTGGGGAAAAAGATAAATACGATAATCCCATTAAAAAATTAACTGATATCATAACAAAAAATGAAGAAGCTTACAAAGAAATTGATACAGCTGAAATAAAAGATGTTGAAGGACTTTATGAAAAAGCTAGAAATGCTGTTATTGCTGGTGTTTTTAAAAATACTGCATCAAAATTTACAGATAAAAAATATGCTGAAAAAGGAGGGTACACTTTTAAAAAATTATTTGAACATTATGATAATGATCGATTAAAAAAACTTTTAGAAAAGGAAAAAACTGGAACTGGAGTTAGAATATTTTCATCAATTACTGAAATGATTGGCAGATTCATGCTATTGATATCATCAAAAGAAGCTGGAAATGTTGGTGCTGAAATTGACAATGAAATTATTGACATACTTGATAATTTGAGATCAGAAAATGTATTAACATCTGACGAATACAAAACTTTATATCACGATTTGATATATTCGCCGCGATTTAATTTTATAAATTTGTGTAATGATTTAATATAACAATTTTATATAAAAAATGTCAGCAACATTATTACTAGACTCTAGCCAATCTGATAAAGATAGCGCAAATTTTTCTGTAAAATATATTCCGCCAATAGAACTAGATCGTGAAAAAAAATATGAAATTGGACTAATTTCCTGCACTTGTTGGAATGCTACGGCTAATGTAAAAACTGGAGTAAATGATGAATTTATGTTTACTGTTAATGATCCACGTTCTCCATTATTTAAAAAATGGATATCAATTAAAATTCCACAAGGAGCTTATAACATAACTGATCTAAATAAAATAATAAAAGAAATTATAACAAAAAATAAAGGTACAGCTGATAGTTTTGAGCTTACACCAAATTATAATACGTTACGCGCCAGAATGACATTAAAACATATAACAGTTGTTATTTGGATGAAAACAAGTATCGCACCATTGATAGGATTTAATTATGATACATATCCTAATGTTGATCCTGATAATACCTTAACGTATGACCGTGAACTGCCAGTAAATATAACTGATGTAAACGCAATATTGGTAAATTGCTCTATTGCATCTGGATCTTATTCAGCTAAAGGTAGTAAAGTTTTTCACCAGAAGTTCCGCAGGGATCTCTTATGCAAATTAGTCCACGTCAGGTTATTTATTATCCGCTAAATGTTGAAACTCAAATAACAGAAGTAAATATGCAATTGACAGATCAATCTGGAAGACAGTTAGATTTTAATAGTGAAATTGTTACTTATTACCTGCACTTGCGCGAACAATAGTAAACATATTTTTTAAACAAGCTAAAAGATTTTTAGTAATGCGAAAGATTGGGAAGTAAAATTATGCAACCTCAGATATAATGAAACAGAGAAAAAAGTTTATCGAAGAAAAATAGTAGGAGGATTTTTAGGAAATATATTTGCTAAAATTATAAAAAATGCTCCAGGAATAGCTCATAAAGTTGCACCAATTGCACTTGACGCGTCAAAAGCTTTTGCAACTGGAGCTGCATCTGCTGCTGGAACTGCTGTGGGACAAAAAATAGCTGATAAAATTAAAAGGCGATCCACAACGTGGTATACCGACAATCAAACAAGCTATTTCAGAAATCGCACCAACAAAAGAAACTCAACGAGCAATGATAACAACGACAAAAAAAAAACTTTTATCACCACGAGGAGAACAAATTATACAAAAATTAATATCTAAAGTAACAACACCGAAATAATTTTGTATAACCTAATAAATAAAAAAATGTCTGTAAAAAATTATCCCGATTTAGCAGAAACTTATGACACAGACGACACAGTAACAGAATTCGAATACGTTGAATATCTCGATGAAAATTCTAACGAGCCTAATAAGGCTGGCGTCAGAACATTTAATACTAGAGACGAGGACGTATTTCTACTGCCTCATAAAGCAATGTTGGAAGTTCGTGGTCAGATTATGAAAGCACCTGCCGCACCTGCCGCAATTGCAGTTGGAAGAGAAGTAGCTCTTTTAAATGACGGTTGGTGTTTATTTAAAGGTGCTCGATATCAGCGGGCCAATCAAACTGTCAAAGATATTTCAGGTCACTTACAAGTTGCAAGTACAATCTTAAATATTATTTCGTTTTCCGACGATTACTCCAAATCAACTGCAACTAATATGATGTGGTTTAAAGATACTGGAACTGGTGGTGCAGGTATTGTTGCATCAGCTGAATTTGTTTCAGGAGGAGTAGCTAGTTTAGTTGCTGTGCCTGAAGCTGCCGCAAATGCTGTAACTGTAAGAGAATTTCTTATTGCTAATGCTGCTATGCTAGGTATAGACGCACCAGCTGCAAACGCTAATGCAGACGCTACAAGAATCTCACTTACTGCAGCTTGTAATAATCTTAGTGTAACACCACCAGGCGCGGCAGCAACCGGCACTGAAATGTTAGCTCATGTTAATAACATAATTGCTCATAACAGAAGAAATATACAATACAATGAGGGTTATACTAGGAGAAAGGCACTTGCAGCAGGATCACATCAAATCACAATGATGCTGCCACTAAGTACAATATTTGGCTTTTGCAGGGACTATAATAAGGTATTTAGTGGAGTTAAACATACGCTTATTTTAGATCGATCAGAACAAAACGACTGCCTGTTTAGATCTGGTGGAAATAATACACAATTTGTCATAAACAAACTTGCATTATGGATGCCAAGAATAACTCTGTCTATCAATACAATGGCGGAATTAAATGATATGCTGCAAAAACACACAAACAGAATTTATTTTCAGCAACATAAAATATATCAAACAGCAGTTCCGAATACCACCGACTACACATGGCGAGTTACAACGACATCAAGTGAACAAAAGCCACGGCAATTATTTGTTGTATTTCAGAGACAAGCGCGGCGTAATGACCAACAACAAAATAATGCGATATTTGATAGCGCTAATGTTAGACGAATATATGCTAGAATAAATGCAAAGCAATATCCAGAACGAGCGATAGAATGCAATTTTACAGATGACGCTAATAAAAATATTACTCGACCTTACATGTACTTGCTCGACGCACTGCAAAAATATCAAGATGTTGGAGATGGATCTCAGATATCAGTATAGGAATTTCGTACACTTGATCCGATATTTTATTTTGATGTTAGTAAACATAGCGAGCGAGCTGTAGACAGCACAGCTGATATTGAAATTACTTGGACACTAGGAGCAGCTCCAGCTGAACCATTTTATGTATATGCGTTAGTAATAAGCGATAGATTTGTTACAATTGACTCTGTCGGAGGTAAAATGTCAGTCCAAGTTTAATCTGTAATCGTTATATAAGATGACAAAATATATTGTACAAGAAATATATTTGACCGATGGTCAAGTTAAAAAATTACCAGCTGCTGTTGCAAAGAAAAGACAAGTATCATTAAAGGTCAACCCTAACGCAAAAGGTACTTTGACAAAATTAATGTTAACCAAAAAACAAGTAAATGAATACGAGCGCAAAAAACTTTTGTTTTAAATTTAAGTGCTGCACAAATAACTGCAATGGCAAAACATGGCGGCTTCTTCGGTCCGGCATTATCTGTAATGGCCAGAACGTTAACACCTAAAATTTTGCCAGTGTTAGGTACATTAGGATTAGCAGCAGCGTCTGGAGCAGTATCTGGCGCAATGAAAAAGGCAGTTGAAGGTAGTGGTATAAAGAAAATTTTCGTTTGAATATCGATGGTAACAATTTTATGTGATTGATAAATGTAATGCCTAAAAGAAAGACAACGACGAAAAGAAAGACAACGACGATAAAAAAGACACGACAGAGGCGAAAAGGGGGATTTATTCCAATAGCCCCGTTACTAGCAGGATTGGCGGGAAGTCTATTGCCAAATCTGTTAGGAGTAGGACGAGGACTAATGTTGCCAGGAACAAGGAGATAAAGTCTGCGTTAAGTAATTTTGATATACTTGATAAACTAAAAAAAGTAAAAAATTTCAGTGGAGTTGATTCTAAAGATGAACTTATGACGATTCCACCAAAGCCAGGTTCGTGTGTTATAAATATACAAGATTTTAATGACGGATGTGGCACACATTGGGTACCTGTTTATGATAACTATTATTTTGACTCGTTCGGAATTCCACCAAGTGACGCAGTAAAAAAATATATGAGTAGAATGCATGATACGAAGTCTCCAGAGACAAAGTCTCTTGCGAAAATAAAAAATTAATCATCTAATCAAATCCAACCAGTTGGAACTTCCGCTTGTGGATATTATTGCGTAATGTTCATTAAACAGATAACCGAAAATCCAGATTTTTTAAAGTTTATTTTGAAATTTGACAAACAACCTTCTCACGCTAATGATGAGATTGCATCAAATTTTAACTAAACTCACTGATATACAATGTCAACATATTGTCTCAAGTGTAAAACTAAAACAGAAAATACAGATGAAAAAACAGAAAAAACAAAAAATAATAGAATAATGCTGAAAAGTATTTGTGCAATCTGTGGAAGAAAAAAAATGTTTTCACCAAAAACAAAGTTGTCCGGAGCGGGTTACCCTGACAAGATTACTTTAGTAGACGACTAAATAAATAATGACATGCGATTGCGATAGAGATTTATGTCTCGAGCAAAATAAAATTGTTACATATTGTCAAAAATGCAAAAACAGAGAAATAATTGGAACAGGTATAGATATACATAAATTTATTGGAAAATTGCCGAAACCAAAAGACGGTTGGACATTGACAGGTCATAAATATACTGGACCTTATAATCCTCTTGATAAACAACTTGACGAAAACGATAGTCCGCTGCCAGGACAAGAGCCTTACAATCAATTTGACGCAATAGCAATGCACCATGATATCTGCTACAGAGATATTGATCTTCCAGACAGCGAACAAAATAAACATAGCTGCGATAAAGTAATGTTAGACGAACTTCGTGATATGAAACCTGTAAATATGCGAGAACGTGTTGACCGAAGGCTGGTCCAGGGTTTTATTGGAGCAAAATATAAACTTGGTCTCGGTAGAGACTTACTTGGTAAAAAAGAATTATATGATGATCTTGCCTTAGAAACACTAGCGTCTCAGCGATTCTGACAAATTTTTATTAACAGCAGCTGACAAAATAAAACTCGATACAAATAAATTGATGACATTACGATTTGATCGCGACGATGTAATGGAATTTAGTCATAATTGTCTCACTCGAAATGATATAGAAAATATCATTAGTTACCGTATTTAAAACTAAATCTATCAAATGTCAACATTGACGTTGCTGATTTTGTTACATTATCAGCTACAAATTGTATTGCACGTGGATCAATTTTATCATATTTTCCCGCAGATGCTATTGATCCAAATTTTATTCCTTCTCCAGTTTCGAGATTTATTGAAATTATTTGTCTGGCTGGATTTTTAAAATTAGAACCATCTAAACCGGCTCCACGTCTTGTGTTTTCTTTTGGCGTAACAAAATCTAGGTTTTCCAAATGATTATCTGTTTTAATACCATTTTTATGATCAACAACTAAACCATAAGGTATTAGTCCGTTAAAAGTTTCAAACACAAAACGATGATATTGATAATGAACAAAATTAGTTTCTGTTCCACGTACATTAACACCAAGATATCCATTTCTTTTTAAACTTCCAATAACTTTTTTTGTTCTTATATGTCTAATAATTCCCTTGTCATTTGCCTCATATAGATCAAATACTGGATGAGGTTGACATTCATTTTGTAATGATAAATTTTCAATATTATCATCAGCAACTGCGCCATTTGCTCTGTATACTCGTTGTCCTTCTGGAATATCACCGCAAAACAAAGTATAAATAAAATCTTTTCTAAACATTTTAGTCCTTTCTGCATTATCGCCTTTTACTGAAATTAACATACCAGCTGGTGTTGATGTACCAACATATATTTTTAGATTTTTTATTTATAACAGAACCTAACATATTTGCTTCATATAAGTTGCTAAAAAGAACATTATCAAATCAGAAAAAATTGCTTCAGCATTTTCTGGTTACGATAACAGTTACAAACTTAATGATCAAAAATTTTAGCAAAATTTAGCTCCACAAA
Source organism: Megalonaias nervosa (assembly GCA_016617855.1). Classification (NCBI taxonomy): domain Eukaryota; kingdom Metazoa; phylum Mollusca; class Bivalvia; order Unionida; family Unionidae; genus Megalonaias; species Megalonaias nervosa. Next base: position 14,713 of record JAECUM010003159.1, on the reverse strand, counting down.
TTTATTTCATCTTTTACAACATGTTATTGCTCAAGAACTTGCGGCTCATAAAAGTATTAAACTTATAGTCCAATATCATACGATTTTATCAAAGTTACACACAGTTGAAGATATACTTGATATAATTTTTTAAACAAAAAGTTTTGACAGCGAAATTTCAGAACCATATTTAACAGCAAAATCGAGAAAAATATTGACTGGAACAAACATTCCCATGGTCGCCGATAATATACATCAAGAAAAAAAGAAAAACTTAGAAGAATTTACTTCATCAGGATCAGGTTGGAAATTTGAAATGATAAAAGAAGTTTGATTTCACACAGCAAAATATAACATACTTCACGGCAGCGGCGCTAATAGCGCTGGCTACGTCGATCTCCCTAAAAAAATTAAAAACACAAAATGCTGTATTAATGTCAAAAACGATGATGACAAATGTTTTCATTGGTCTATTCTTTCTGCGTTGTTTCCAAAAGAACAAAATGCTGATCGCGTTAACAAGTATTTTCCGTACAAAGACGAACTAAATTTTTTAGGAATAACTTTTCCAGTAGCAGAAAATTATATACCAAAGTTTGAAAAACAAAACAGTATCTCAGTAAATGTTTTCGGACTAGATGAGCGAGAAAACGTTTACCCGAGATATATCTCAGAAAATGCTACGCAAAATACAATAAATCTATTATTTTATCGGGGACATTATTGTTGGATAAGAAACTTTAACGGACTAGTTGGCAAACAGTACAGTAAAAATAAAAATAAAAAATATTTCTGCTATAGATGTTTGCACGGTTTTTCTAACGATGGAAGACTGCAGGAGCATCTCAAATACTGTGTCAATGTTCAAAGAATAAGTATGCCTAGCGAAAAAGAAAAAATATTAAAATTTAAAAATTGTAATCATAAACTAAGTATTCCTTTTGTTATTTACGCTGATTTCGAGTGTCTACTCGTTCCTGTGGTTGGAGCAGAAAATAATCCGAATAAATCCAGTACTAGAAAAATACAACAACATATTCTTTGCGGAGTAGCTTATAAAGTAGTATGTTGCGCTAACGATAAATTTTCAACTCCGATAAAGTTATATAGAGGTGAAAATCCTGCCGTATGGCTATTAAAAAATTAAATAGACGAAGTTAATAAAATTTATAACAGATTACTTAAAACAGCTGCGATGAAAATAACGTCTAAACAGCAACTCGATTTCGATAAAGCAGTTAATTGTCATATTTGTGAAACGTTGCTGGTAGACTCTAACGGAGCCTGTGATAAGGTGCGAGATCACTGTCGTTTGACTGGCCAATATCGTGGAGCAGCTCATAACAGTTGTAATTTAAAATTTCATGCTCCAGAATTTATTCCCGTAGTTTTACATAACTTTCGTGGCTATGACAGTCATATCATTGTAGAAGCTTTTGCTGATGAAAATATTAAAGCTAAACTAAAATTAAATAACGTAATAAAATGTATTCCAAATAATTTTGAAAAGTATACGTCGGTGACGCTCGGTAAATTACGTTTTATTGACAGTCTGCAATTTATGGCAGCATCATTAGATGAGCTTGTTAAAGGTTGCAGTAGTTTCGCTAACCTAAAAAGTTGCTTCGGTGAAAACTATATCGATCTGACAAAAAAAGGTATCTTTCCTTACGAGTATCTCGACGATTGGAGCAGATTCAATGAAACTTCTCTGCCCGGCAAAGATAAATTTTACTCGCAACTCAAAAAAGAAAAAAATATCACAGATGACGAATACAAATATGCACAAGATATTTGGAATAAATTTAGTTGTAAAACATTTGGTGATTATCATGATCTATATTTGAAAGCAGATGTTTTATTACTAGCAGATGTTTTTGAGAGTTTTCGTCAAGTAAGCTACATCAATTATGGATTAGACCCCTGTTGGTATTATTCCTCTCCAGGATTATCTTGGGACGCTCTACTAAAAACGAGTAAAATAGAACTAGATCTCTTAACAAATGTCGATATGTTTAACTTTATTAAGAAAGGTATCAGAGGCGGAATTAGCGTGACAACAAAAAAATATGCAGCTGCTAATAACAAGTACTTAAAAAATTATGATAAAAATCTCCCGTTCAGTTACATCATTTATCTGGGCGCCAATAATTTGTATGAATATGCAGTATCAGAACCAATGCCGTGTAGTGGATTTCATTGGATAACTCCAGATCAATTTACCTAGAAACATTAATATCGATTTTTCCGATATTTCATATTTTGTTGAAGTTGATCTAGATTATCTTAGTTCGCTACATGATCTACATCACGATTATCCATTTTGCGCAGAGCCAATGATGATTAATTATAGTTTATTATCACCTGAACAACGAGCAACGACAACAGCAAAAAATTCGATTGTTAATAAGTTAGTTCCAAATTTGTTAGATAAAAGAAATTATGTTATGCATTATAAAAATTTAAAACAAGCAGTAGATGCTGGACTAATTCTGAGAAAGGTCCATCGCGTGCTAAAGTTTAATCAGTCGAAGTGGATGGCAAATTATATTGATCTAAATACGAAACTTCGTGCTGTGGCTAAGACCGAATTTGAGAAAAACTTTTTCAAGTTAATGAACAACTCGGTGTTTGGTAAGACGATGGAAAATATTCGCAAGCGAGTCTCGATAGAAATTGTTAATGATATAAGTCGCAGAAATAAATTAGTTAATGATGATGGTTTTGTTAGTATGAAAATATTTAATGAAAATCTTGTTGCAATACAACGACGAAAGACATATTTAAAGTTAAATAAACCTATTTATGTTGGTGCATCTGTACTTGATATATCGAAGTGGTTGATGTACGATTTTCACTACAATTTTACTAAAAAGCAGTGGCCAGATTCAGAGTTGTTATTTACTGATACAGATTCGCTAGTTTATAATATAAAATGTTAAGATGTCTATATGAATATTTATAATAATAAAAATCTGTTCGATTTATCAGATTATCCAGCATGTAGTGGATTTCAAGATAATTCGAATAAGAAAGTTATTGGAAAAATGAAAGATGAATTTATGTTTATGCCAGTTAGGGAATTTGTTGGACTAAAGAGCAAAATGTATGCTGTCATATTAGATGACAATAAACTTACAAAAAAAGCAAAAGGTATTCCTCGAGGATATGTGAAAAAGATGATGAATTTTGACGATTTTAAAGCAGCGCTAAACAATAGCGTCAGTTTTATCAAAACAAATGTTGTCAGAACAAATCATCATAAACTTGAAACTGATACGATCATAAAACGGGGACTAAGTAATTTTGATGATAAAAGATATTGCAGTGACGGAATTAACACACTAGCACTTGGACATTATACAAGTAATTTTGTCTAAACATTAGAAATAATGTTTGAAAATTTAACATTAGCAGATGGAGTTAATAGCAAAATAAAAAAAAATAATGGTTAATAACCAGCAATTATCATTTGAATTTAACGATGAAATTTCAGGTATTTGTTTTAGTAAATTTGACAGAATCAAACTCTCCCTTATCAAATCAGATGACAGCAAATACTTTAGTTATCTCGAAAGTTTACGAGATGAGCTTGCATTAAAATATGACAATTTTCATAATCCGATAAGCCAAAATCAATATACAAAAATTAATATAGACCTAGATAGGTCGAAGGTTTTTGCAAAAGGTAGCAAGTATCTTCTCAGTAAGATAGCGATGAAAGAACTATTTGATTGTCGTCGTAAAGTATCTGGTAGAAGTAAATTCTGGTTATATAATCACGATAGCATATTTTACTTAATAGCAAACTTCGAGACATTGTGTGTTGGTCAAGAAATATAACTCTGTGTACCATATCTGTTTTTAAAAGGGAGATAATACTGTTCCAATCAAACATAGCATATATACTGTTTCGTATTTTTTTTTGCTAATGAAATATAATAGATTTGTAAATCTGATAGTATTTTAAGACCTACAAATCCTGGTATCATTTCTGTATTTACCGAAATAACTAACAATTCGTCCTACTTAAATAACATATTTACTATAGTATAAGTCCAACTGCTGCGTAATACAGAATATTGATTATTTCTCCGCAGTAATGCCGTCATTCAGCCAGTATCCTTGGCAACGGCTGATCTTCTGTCAAAGATAATTGTGTGGTCGCAATTCAGGCAAACATTAGGATTTCGTTTTTTCTGTACAATATAAAATCAAAAATCATGTTTTTTCTCGATTTATTTATAATAATGTTTTTAGAATCAGATCTTTATCTTTTAGTTTAGCTTCGACTTATATATATAACATCTGTGTATTCACACTCGTTAGTATCACTGGAAACGGTCGATCTTATACAGTTCAGCCCAGCATTAGGATTCGTTTTTCTGTACAATATAAAATCAAAAATTAATTTTTTTCTCCATTTATTTATAATAATGTTTTCAGAATTAGATAATATAATGTAAAATTACGTGTTTTCAAAGTCAGAAAATGTAATGCTGTTCGGTAACTATATGATAATTTTTTAGACATATATATATAATATATAAGTCCGGTGGCCGATTGCTAACGCGTTGGATTCTTATGCTCGAGGTCCGTGGCTCGATTCTCGTGACCGACAAATTGTCGGCGAGGGTGATTTTAATGCAAAAAAAAATCCTCTTATTTAGTGGGGCTTCAGCCAGCCCGTCTATGTTTCAATAGAAAATTTGTACACTCTCCCACCATGTCACTTGGTGGGTGCAATTTTGCACTCCCTGGGTTGATTATGGGGGGATTGTGCAAATTTGTATTGAACGTAGAGAAGGCTCGTAGTACTGTCCTTAAGATAAGTTTATATGTAACTGTGCTGTCCTAGGATAAGTTCTTAGAATTAAGTTTATATGTGACCTCTGATCCTGCTAAGATGTTGTTTGGCAACCTAGGGGATTACATGGGGTTAAAATATGCTGTCCTAGGATAAGTTAGTTAAGTTCTTAGAATTAAGTTTATATGTGACCTCTGATCCTGCTAGGATGTTGTATGGCAACCTAGAGGGTCACATGGGGTTAAAATGTGCTGTCCGTAATTAAAATATAATCATATGTATATAATCATAATCATAATCATATGTATATAATCATCTTCAAACAGTCCTTAAGGACTATTATTTTTATTGTTTTAAACAAATATTTATAGCTTTAGTAATATCATTATCAAATAAAATATCAACCATATTGTCAATAAATGTCATCACATCATCTGCCCAACCCACTATTCTCACATCATTTTCAGTCGCGAATAACCAAACTGACCCATATTTTGGTGATATATGATATCCAACTTTTTTAATACAATCGCTTATTATTTTAGTTTTTATACCAGTATAACTTGAGGCTGCTCTAATCGAATTAAATCTCTTACAAAATTTGTTTGTCAGAACAAATCCAACATGTCGGATTGAATGACAGAAGGACATTATATATAATATTTCATTTGTTTAATATGAAATTTTATCTAAACTATAAAAATAATAAGTATAGGGAATGTAATAGTAGTATAGGTATTTGAGTTGTTCCTATCTCAGAGACCCCTTACCCCGACAAAACAAATTTTGTCAGAAATATGAAAGTCATCATTTTGAGCTAAAAAAGGCTGCTGACAAAAATTTTAACGTATAACGTTTTGGAGGGGTAGGGGGTCTCTGAGAGAGGAACCTCACAATACCTATACTACTCATGTAATACTCTCCGTCATTGAATGTTTTGTGGTGCACTTAGTTTAACATTGAAGATCAGTGACAATCGTAACATTTCCACAAAACAGATTGTAACTACACATTTCACTGACTGCTTTTAACTACATAATTTAGCAGTTTCAATTTATTAAGCATAAAGTTTGTGAGTTTCATCTATTGAACCACAGTAGTGAATTCTGCGAAATGCCTTCATCACACCTACCACCTACAGTACTTCTCATACTTACAAGTAAAATCAGTATATATCCCATCTATGCATAGCTATAAGGAATATTTAAGATATTTAGCTAATGTTATGCAATTTACATTACCTTTTCGTGGGTATTAATAACGAGGACCTGATACTACCGGAAGATATAAAGTTCGACGCTTTAATATTTACTGAACTACATGCAGTGAAATGAGATGGCACAAAAAGAGAAAAGCAAACAAAGAAATGTCATTTGACAGCATGTATTTCATAAATCTTTATGACTTTTCTTCGCCATTAACACTACGGACCACAACTGAACTTTCTGTATCGATGGTTTGATATCCATCGGGTAACATATATACATATAATATGAGTCGCAGTCATGGGACTCGATTGACTGGAAGAAGACGAATGTATGTGATAGTGATATCTCCTACATCATACATACGTAAAACACCATGTAACTACAAAATGTAACGCTCCATGCATCTTGTTTAGTTTTTATGCACTCGATAATTGTAATTCAATAGCCAAGATCTATCTAAATACCATAATATATAACGCGTAAAATGTAATATTAATTTAACTATATTATTAAAAACATCTTTTCCGCAAAATAAATTATAAGTGCTTTTTCAATTGACGTTTTTCAAAATAACGTAACGTTTTCAACATATTACGTATAAGACATCTTACTTGTATATACCTTACCCTCGAATCATATGAAGCCTATTACCAATAGCCCTTAATAGCAGAGCCAACAATTTAGACATGCAACAATAACAACTCTCTGTCTGAATACATCAGTAGGGAATAGGAGGATTAGCAACACCGAGACAACACTGTCACTTAGCATCTGGTAGACACATGCGAATGTTTGTAGTCGCTCATCCAGGATCGGCTGTCGTCCGCACTTTTCCTCCTCCTTAAACACAGTCTAACATGGCCGCGATGAATTATCAGTAGAATCTGCTCAAATTTGCAATTTAAAATTGGTAAAATTGTACATTGGAGGCCACTCTGGCGGTTTTGGTAGTTTGACATTATCAGCCAGTATAGGGAAAAGGGGAAACGTCCACTCTCCGGCCATCTTGAATTAGGCTGTTATGGGAACAAGCGGGGATTAAATGTTTAAATTCTATAGGTTTGACACTGGGGGTTAGTATGACGGTAGCAGGGATTTTATATTAGGATGGCATAATTGGGTCGCAAGGGAATTTAACAAGTGCAAGACACCTAGTGCACATTCGCCGATACAAATTAAAGTATGAGCATGCGTACTGAAAGTTCTTTAAAAAACGTATGCACATAAGAACTATACAACGTTTGCTCATGCGCACTTAAAAAATAAATTAAATAAAATTTAGAACAAAACAAATATTAACAAAAGTTTTTTTTAGAGAGATTTATGCTTGCACATACATTCAGTTAAACACAAGTATAGATTAGTTCGCAATATTGAGTAGTATTTCTATTTCTAATCATCTGGATGGTCCTAAAAAGGGCCAGTGGGTTTACTCTGAGAAGAGCCATTTTATCTCACTTTTCACAAAGAGAATACCAGTTTTATAAATGTAATTGCAATTTGTTTTAAAATCGTCAACTGCGTTTTTCATATCTTTTTCACGTTCTTATTTCACGAGTTGTTGAAGTTGTGTGATTGCAGAGTATTTAAATTGTCGATAGAATTCATCGTCTCCAGCATTTCAGTTTCTAAGATAGATTTCGTTATTTCGCATCTCCTCATATGATTGTTACCTTTACTGGTCTATCTTTTATCATCTACAAAGACTGTAAACTAAATTTACTATTTTACTAATTGTATGACATAGGTCAAATGACAAGATCGAAAGATATAAAGAAATATTGCCTTGGAGGATAGAACGATTAATATGTTTGTTTTTGTAATACTTTGAAACTAACGTGGCTAAGAAGTACGTTGCCAGCTGAATCAAAACTGTAAAGGTTGTTACTACAGTTTTCAGTAGTGTTCTGTGGGTAGGGTTTTACCGTGTCTGATTTGTACACTATCTTTTTTATTTCTCCCCCACTCCCTTTCTCACCCCCATTTTTGTCAACCATTAAACAAAAAGTTGCTTTTTTCTGCCGGAAAGGGGGGGGGGGGAGGGGAAGAACCAACCCGGCAAGATAAAATTTTGATCTTAAAACCAGACAGGCCGGTTATTTCCGGGTAGTGCAAAACCTGGCCGGGTCTGGGTGGTCGGGCCGGACATCCGTCCTTCCCTAGTTTTCAATATTAAATACCGAGAAGTTCCTTTTATTTGGAATGTATTTTTATTCACTAAGTAAAAACATTCTGTTATTTTTGAAGGTTTTGAAGCATATTTGGAGTTTATGAGATCATTAAAATATTCAAGGCTGAAGATCATTCATAATGTTCACAGCTGAAGATGTTTTGCTAGAAGCGCAAACATCTTTTAATTCTAATATCACAAATGGTGGGAAATGTGTGTATTACACAATATGGTTTCAGAAAGGTATTAGATTTACTTGCTCCATTCATGGACGAGTCCACTTCACTGACCATTCCACTTTTGTTTGAAAACTGACCCATTTGTGAATCATTCACTGATATTTCCAGCTTTCTTTGTTTACTTGAGCCATTCACGAATTATTTCCACTTTCATGGTTCATTCCCACGAATGTTGTTCACGGACACTGATCTGCGCGTCATTGATGGAAAAGTCCATTCGTTAATGGACAAGTCCCTTCCAAATCGTGTTCACTTGGGTTCGTCCACGAATCGTTAATGGACAAGTCCCTTCCAAATCGTGTTCACTTGGGTTCGTCCACGAATCATTCATGGACAAGTCCATTCACTTTGCTCATTTAACGGACAATTCCACTTTTGTTGTTCACATGACTCAGTTACGTGGTCATTCCACTTTTTTGACACGGACCATCACACTTTTGTTGGTTCCCTTGTCCCGGTCACGACCATTGACTGTTTATTCCCACTTTGTTTGACACAGTCCAATAGCCGATCATTCCAACTTTCGTTGTTCACTTGACTCATTCACGATTCATTTCCACTTTCATGGTTTAGTTGGCGCGTCCACGAATCATGGTTGAATTAATACATTCACGAATCATTGATGACTTGACCCATCAGCGGAAAAAAATCCACGAATTTTGTTCACTGGATTCATCTTGCGGACCACTCAAGGGTTCATTCCACTTTTTGGACACTGACCAACCCCACTTTTGTTTACACGGAACACTCACTGGATATTTTTTGTTTGAACACTGACCCAGTCACTGGTACATTTAACTTTCAAGGTGTTGTTTGCCGGCATAATATGGAACAGATGGTTTTATTCCCAGCAAATGTTGAACTTCATCACCGTTGTTTTGGCCATTATAACTCTTACTTGCAGATCCTGGAGGCTGAAGAAATGTATTCAAATTCAAGCTGTAATTAAAATTTACATTCCTCCATAGTGGTGTGCAGTTATCTGGTTTTCGTAATGTGCTTCAATGTAATCTTCTTAGTCCTTGAGAATTTTTCCCTTTCAAGAGGAAATATTTTCGAAGTAACTGGCAGAACAAATTTTAATCTGCAACAATGATGAACTTGAATTTTTGCTCAGAAATGAGATTAAGAACTAGAAAAGAAGTAACAATCAGACAAAGAACAATTTATTGACATCTGTTTTCAGATTAAATACTGTTACGAGTCTACGCTCTTAAAATAAGTAACAGAAAAGAGTGAAGACAACAAGCTTTGTAAAATTTAACAAATAATTTATTTCCCAAGAATACAAAGTAAAAATGAGATAAAGAACTTACGGTTTTGCGAATTAAATCCAAAAATAATCCAAGACTTAAAGACACAAGTCCTAGTAATAAAAAGTCCTGAATAAAACTCAGTTCAAGTCCCGAAGAAATTTATAATTGAAGGCGATGACGTGTCTGTTATGGCCAATGAAGTACTGCTGTGTCAGCAGTCTCTTGTTTAATCACAGAAATATAATTCCAGGTTTGAATTCAGTATAAATTCCAATGAATGTCTGTATCCAAAAATGTTATCAGCACTTTTGTATTTCCATAGAAAATAATCACTTGAATTCAATAATTTGAAGAAAATAAAATTCAGCCCAAACTGATCACAACATAACACAGCTTAAAGTGCTAGATGTTAAAGCACGACTGAACAAATCCTCACAATGAGACATGACCACTATCATTTTCCGCAGTTGCATTGCCTACTTGATGAGCTATGACTATTTGAAAAATTAATATATTGTTGTCAGCTTAATTGTCATGATAGTCAGATACGCAATGGCATTCTCTGAGACACGAAGTAAGTTCCAAGTATTGATGTTAAACCCTGTTCGACTGGGTATTTTCTGTTTCACTAAGTCCGTTTGTCTTGTAACTAGAAAGATTAGGATAAATAGCAACCTTAACTTATTCATTTTATTACTGTATGGCGGCAGTGGCTGTGGCCCAACCCGCTCACCAGCAACAAACATTGCCAGTTCTTCATGTTCAGTGGTCACGGTTCTTTGTTTCCGTTTCTCAGTGCTGGGGAAAGGAGCCTTCGGGAGATGTGACCCATATTTTTTTATCTGTGCGGGAATGCTGTTGACTCTATAAGTTGCCCCCCCCCCCGCACAATATTGTCAAGTGTTAGTGGTTTTTTAAACATAAGGCTGAATGTTTGCTGTATGAACACGTTGCTGATTACAATTTTCTGGTGAGATACGGTTGTGTCATTTTCTTCCTGCTGTAAGTATGGAACTCCATGTCATAGTCTGTTAAATGTATGGTTATTTGAAAATTGCCACTGAACCTCTTCAGAACGTTGACAGCAACATATGTTCGTGTGTGTGTGTGTGTGTGTGTGTGTGTGTGTGTGTGTGTGAGAGAGAGAGAGAGAGAGAGAGAGAGAGAGAGAGCTGCTGATGGTCACAGGTCACTGCGAATATAATATCCAGAATGAACGGCTGCATTAGCATGTTGACCCTTTGGGAGGGCTTAGTGTTCACTGGATTACCAGTCCCGAAGACTCAGCAGGAACCGTCATAGACAGTCTTGCACTCGGTACTATTCTTGAGCAACATCAGAGGAATGATAGATCATGGTGTTGTTTTCCTTTCTTTCTTTTTCATTAATCTCAGATGTGATGTCTGACTTATGAATTTGTTGATGTTTGTTGGCTTGATTTCCAAATTTCCACTTCTCTTCTTCTGGCAACATCATACAGATACAGCCAATAATATTGTCTGGGAAGAAATGAAGGCTGTGTTCTAACTCAGATTCTAGTCTTCTATGGATATGATTCTTCGCTGATTCTTGTATTTCTTGTTCCTCTCTCAATTTCATCAGCATTTCATGCTTTTCTTTAGGGGAAGTCATCTGGACAACCACTTGGATCTTGCTTACTGGCAGATTGTCTCTGACAAATATATCGACAGTTTACGCAAATACACGACACCCAAACTGTATATGTTGTTACGTGTAGGCTCGTACAAAAGTAACAAAAGAAAAGAGTGAAGCCAACAAGCTATTTAAATTTTAACAAAATAATTTATTTCCCTAGAAAACAAGATACAAATATGAAAAAGGGCTTACGGTTTGTGAAAATAATCCAAAAATTAATCCTAGAATTGAAAAATATAAGTCCTATCACTAAACAGTTCTAATTGAATCCAAGTTCGAATCTCGATGAAGTTCCAATATGGAAGGCGAGGACGTCAGATGAGGTAGTTGTACAGAAGGCAACAGTTCCTCGTTGAATCACAGTTTATAATGTTCCCGTTAGAATTCCAGAATAAATTTCCACTGAATGTCTTTGTTCCAGAATTTTTATAAAGAAACGTATTTTCCAGGATGAATAAATTATTTTAAATACGAAAATCAAGTCAAATGGCAACAACAAGACAAATACCTTGAGCCCAAAGGTACAATTTTACGACTGAATAGATCTACTATCAAATGGCTGTTTTAACCCCGATTTTAGATCACTTGGTGGCTCAAGTGACGGGGCTACGTGATCACTAATTTGAACAGCGCAGTAAAAAAAAAATGCCAATTTGCACGTAGGCAAGAGTAGCCCTATCTAAGAATCAGATTCCCACGCTGGAAATAAATTAAAAAAGAAAGGCTGCTTACAACTCAGCTAACACGTGGGCCGCACATGACCTTGGTAATCGCCAATCGTTTTCATTCGATGTTTACAAACGTCTCAACCAAGGTGAACTAAAAATAGTGATAAAGCAACCGTTACGTTCTAATTAGGTCAAGTGAATTTTCCAAAAAGAGATTCAAATCCAATGAAAATTATCATTACAATAAAATGTAATGAAACAAAATTAAAAAAAAAAAAGAATTTAAAACTAACACACAAGCAATTTAATTACATATTCGTAACAATATGCACGAATACATAATTGTATTAAACGTGCCACGGTTATTGATGAATACCCCTTATATACTGCCGTGTGAAGAAGAAATATATAGAACTTACTTTATCCTTCATAAATACAAGGTTTGCATGGTTAGTTGGATACACCAATAGATTTACAACTGGAAGAATGTACTTCATTGGAATCGTCATGGATTCGACACATGGAGACAAGAGATAGCCGACTATGCCATAAAACGCCTGTCACTGATGAAAAAAAGCATTAAACAATCTTAAACTGTCTTGTGTTCTTGTATTAAAATTTTCCAAACTACCCAAGAGTTCTGGCTAAATCTTTTAATCCAGTCGTGCGTGTGACTTCATTGTTCAATGCTGCTATGACCATGGAAGTCGTGCTACTAAGTCCTGAAGCTGCTTTGGCCTCCTCAACAATTCCTGTGCGTACTGATGACCGAATAACCTTTCCACAAAAATGCGATTAAATCGTTCCGCAATAGTTGGTCACGATGCACATTGAAATGTCCGACACTACTCGCAAGTGGTATTTGGTCAACATCACTACCACAGATCCGAGAAATTCTTTCCCACAATCCACTTGTAACAATCGTGGTTATGTGAGCGGTCCGTGTGCATAAATATGCTAGAGTGCATCTGCAACACTTGTAGAATTTTTCGATGTTAACGTTGTATCTGCTGACCACATCAACAGTGGTTAGCTCGTTCTTGTATGTGCATAATTTATCTTGTCGATCATGTGGAAGAAACAACAAATCAGCCTAATGGATCTCATTAGGTGTTTGGACATCAAACCAACCACGTGAAATCTTTATTGGTACTGGTTGATAAATTTGCCACAGAGCTTGTTTGGCCAACCATGCTCGAGCGATCCAATGAGTGACTTTTGCCGCATTGGCAAACTGTTCAACGTCGGCTTTACCCCTCCAGTACCCACGCAGACTGTAGTTTATTTTGGATAATGTGCGGCTGTTTGTGTCCATTGTTGTATTAATAATAATTTGCTTTTAGTAAGTGAACCTTAGCCCACGAGTACAATCTTGGCTTTCATATTTTCTTTAACGACCCATTTTGGGATTCGTTCTCCCAGTATTTAAGTAAGGCCATGTCGGTAACACGCAGCATCAACGCAGATGATAGGTGTTTCACCAGGCTTTGGTTGGTTGTTAAAATCAAGTCGTATATCTTGCCGTATACCAGGGCCACAGTAATTGTATGTAAAAAAAAAAATGTTTAGTACCCGGATATTTACTCCATGGTGTTCCTGGTAACTTTGTTATCACTGCCGCCGAAATGTTTCAAAAATTCAAGTGAACTTCTTTGATCCACATCGACCACAAGTTCCAGTAATCGCTGCTCTTCCATTACGTATCTGAACTCGATTTGGATTTGCGGTACGTTCTTTTGGTACCACGTCGTACGCATTAGGAAGACATGATCGTATTATTCAATGGCATCAAAAGGAAATTCACACGTACTTTTGGTAAAAAGAACGATTTTAGAAAAACAGCAATTTGAGAAAAATCGGAAATTTTTCAGTCACTGGTTGTTCTGCACTACAACACCTAAACCGTCCAAACATAGTGATGGAACCGTATTTCCAAACTTAACACAAAAACCACAACTGTTTGCTGAATATTGTTTTGCGATGGTTTACCTGGAAGTTAAGTGACAAAAGATCATTATATAGAGGTGGTGTTACCACGAGAAACGGAGTTGAGGCAACTTTGTCGTCCATTGATTTCTTTTCTACCTTTGACGACGACGCACCTACCATTGACGATTTGGATGCAAACAAAACAATCTTGTCTTGTACAATGACGTGATGCCTGAAAATCAAGTCAATCTCGCACAAATATTCTCACGAGGCCGACGTGATTTATTTGACTCAACCATACGCATATACGCCTATGGTGATCCGTGACGATTGTAACATGGTGATATTACGTGATATTGACGTGCATGGTCTTGGAAATATTCATTGGACTTGACCACACGTGGGATGAATTTCCTGAATTATTTTCTCAAAATTGATTTGACCGAAACTTGCAGAGGTAAATATCGTGCGGGTTTGGACAGGTCAATTTAACAATAAAAAAAAAAAAAAAAATCAAAAAAATAAAAAAAAAAAAAATCATACAAAATGTCTGCCAGTGATGTCACAGAAGGGTATGAGAAGAGACGCCGTAAAGCTGGCCGTGAACACCAGGAACTGATTCGCAGTGTACGTCGAAAACGTGTCAAGATATGTTACAGTCACGACAGACTGCACGAGAATACCCCACAGCCTGGTTTGAATAAGCATTTGCTCAGTTGATTAAACCCACAAAGAAAATAGTCGAACTTGCCGAGGATATTAAAAAGGCTACAAGATCAACTGCAAGGCAGGTGGGAGAGC
>JAECUM010003158.1:0-36489 GCA_016617855.1 Megalonaias nervosa | reverse complement strand
ATTCCTTAAAGAAGTCTTGATTAAGTTCATTGAACTAAATCCTCGTTCACACTCAGCAGTGGATGGGCTTATTACAAACATGATTTCTAATAGTTTGCATAATTGACTGAGGCTAGGTGGAGTATTTACTAAGAGTGTTCCAAGAATTTCAACAGGTGGGTCCGGTGACTGCTTGTATGCCCTCATCTTTGCTTTGAACTCCAGATACTGCTCATGAATGGCATGATGGTCTTCCTGTTTGAAAATCACTTCAAGATGATTAAGAACCTACAAGTCTTCCCTCCCACATCTCATCAGAGCTGCCCTCTCATGAGGAAAGTGCCTGTAGTCAAATACTCTAAAGCATCTCAAAGGTTCTTCATTGAAGTTTCCAAAACTGAAACAAAAAATGAACTCCTGTTTAATTACTAGGAATAAAGTTAGGAATGCTCAATATGTTTGCCTTTTTTAAAAAAAAGTTTTGAATCTTATACTCACCGCTTGTCAATGTAGCTTATCATGTCATCAATGATGTCAGTCACGCATGCTGGATTGGGCATTCCCCCTTTCAAATCCATGGTCTTGTATGTCTTACTGGTGGATTCAAAACTTTAGATGAATTCCTACAAAATAATAGAACTTAATAATCTGTTATTATATGTTACAGAAAATAAAACATAAAAAGCATTCAAAATATTTGAAAACTGTCAGTGAATAAGTTTTAATTGGTTCAGTAAACTAAACTTCTTATGAAGACAATGAAAAATACAAGTAGTAAGCTAACATATTCAATACCTTCATCATTGGTCAATGTTCATGCTTTAGAGCTTCCAGTCTAAGAATGTGAGCTTCTACTTCATAGTAGACCTCTGTCACCAGCAGGTTGTCCTTCTGAAACACCCTGGACAAGGATGATGTAATCTCTAAGATGTCACACATAGCATGCAGCATCAACACAAACTTCACTGAAGAAATCTCCCGGATGTAGCCCTTTGCTCTGGCAGATTCCTCAGAGGACCCTTTTGAAGCAACATGTTCCAGATGACTTCGAATGACAGTCAGGCTGGTCTTAAGGGCATTTAATGCTCTTGTCTTGCTCGCTAACCATCTCACCTATGATATGAAAGCAAAGAAAGATCTAATAAAAACAACAAAACGGAAAAATAATTACAATGTTATTTTTGTCCTTTGTCAATTAACCCATCATTAATCTTTTATTTCTCCTCCTCCTCCTCATAAGCATCCATTTTCTAAGATTGTAATAAAGTACAAGTTATTCCACATCAAATATTTAATTATCAAGAATTATTAGATCACAGATAAATCTATAAGAATAAAATAATACTCACATTAAATTTCAAGCTTATTCAAGACAAAGTATGTCATATAATAACACAAATTATCCATAATTTTGAAACAAAATGTAAAATTTAATTGTATATACAATATGTGCATAAAGGTACAAACCTGCTTTATACCACTCAAGTGAACCAAGGGCATGTCAAGTATATCTGAAATTGCCTTCACTTCTCGTCGTCTCTTGGGGCTGTAGTGATAAAACAGGAAAATCCCCTTTACAGTCTCCTCAAGCTGTTTCAGATATGAACTAGCTTTGACGGCAACCAGAGCTGCAAGTTCTAACTTGTGAGCAACACAATGCATAGGAAATATCCATGGAGCACAGTCTAATAAATATTTGATAGTTCCACTTTTTAATCCCAACATCACATTGGTACCATCAAAATTGGCACATACAATGGTTGGTTTCCTGCTAGTAATATCACTAAGATCGGCCAAAGTAAGACCCACTTTCTCCAAACCCATTTCAATGCCTTCCTTTACTCCCATGGCATCAGCTGATTTCAACTCTTCATTGCTGACAAATGAGGTTTTCAGTTTTCCATTGTCCAGGTATCTTACATGCACAATTTCTTGCTCTGATATGGTAGCATCAGTACTTCCATCAGCAAGAATAGAAAGGAATTTACTGGAATTCAGTCTTTCCCTAACTTCTTCTCTCAAGACTTGACTGATTGATAGAACAAAGTCTCTTGCCCTGAATCTGTTCTTATAATTCACGCTAAGTTCAACACCGTTCTTCTCCTGGAGTGTACACATCATATCCATATCAGAAAATGGTTTTCCATAACGGGCTAGGGTGTAGGCTGTGTTAAAGAGAGCTCTCATTTTTTTCATTTCAGTCTCATTTAGTTTTGAAAGGGCCTTTCCTAATGGAGTGTCGGCAACTCTGACTTCACTGATTTTCTGCACTTGCTGGCTAGTGTCATGCATATATTGTGCTACACAGGCCTTGTGGGGTCCAGACACGTCATGAGACTTGATTGGTTCAATCCTGAAATTGTCACTTCCACTGACAAATACACTGGGTGAATTTCCTACCTGTGCCAGTTTTGGATATTGTTTGCAGTAACTGCAAAACATCTTTCCTTCCAAGTCAATATGTTCAAGCCAGGGATAACAATCAACCCAATGTGGCTGAAAATGTCTCTGTCTCTTAGTAATGTCATATTTGACATTTTTTGCCATCATGGATTGTTGCTTATGTCTCTTTGGAGAAATAGCTACTGCACACTCAGTATCTGTCTTACGTTTTATCCCTCCATTTTCAAACAAATTTACCGTCTCCGAATCACTGTTATTACCTTCCTTACGAAAATAGTTTAGCAAACTCATTTTATCCACAGAGTAACTATCAGCTTGCTTGATAACTACTTCTAAGGTGATCATAACATCAATTTTCTCTTTTAAATACGAACTGAAACCGCTCCTTAATTAGCGTAATTGTTTCGCTTCAAACACAATATCGAACATGGAAGTTAATCATCTGTATAATCAATTATAAATTAAAGAATCATTACTGTCATTTAATCAGTTCATAAAGGAAACCAACACTGATGTCGGTAAAGTACCTTTCATTAATTTAATTACACTGACTCGCTGGATTAAAATCATAGTGAGCCGCTCATTAAGATCTTGATTGAGTAAACTCATTGCAACAAAACCGCTTACAACACTGCTAATTGATCATACTGGCTTTGTTTTGTTTGACGTGTTTTGATTTGCCGATAATTTGGTCGCTTAGCCCAATATGCAGTCAAGCGGTAACAGGATGTAAATGTATACACGAAGAGGGATAGAATCAAGTATTCAGTACGCCCAGAGGGCATGATTGGCCAAATAAAGGTAGATAAAGTGATTAAAGCACGAAAATAAAGACTAGCCAGACTTTTTTAAAAAGCACTTGTCCCGGACTAGCGACTTGGAAAATTTTACTTGCCCGACTTCAAAAATGACTAGTCCGGGACATCAGGCTATGGGATTTGCTCAGCCCTGCTTATTAATTTATAAATGCTTGGGTTGTAACAAGTCTAATATTGATCTGTTTATGTATACATGTTGCTTATAGATACAACATTTAATGTTAAA
Source organism: Megalonaias nervosa (assembly GCA_016617855.1). Taxonomy (NCBI): domain Eukaryota; kingdom Metazoa; phylum Mollusca; class Bivalvia; order Unionida; family Unionidae; genus Megalonaias; species Megalonaias nervosa. The sequence goes on along the minus strand of JAECUM010003158.1, from coordinate 33,063 downwards.
TTATTTAATTTTTCTAATGTGTTCCCGTTGAAATAAGAAAGAATATACAATTTATGGTCAAGAAATTGAATTCAGAAGAAGTTAGTAAAGACAGTGCTTGTAGTGGCATAAAAAATAAAGGCAGTGCCCATTATGCTATAGATAAATAAAGGGCAATTCTTTTTTAAATGCTGTTGGGCAATAAAGGCAATGCCCATTATGCTATAGACAAATAAAGGGCAATTCTTTTTTTAATGCTGTTGAGCAATAAAGGCAATGCCCATTATGCTATAGATAAATAAAGGGCAATTCTTTTTTGAATGCTGTTGAGCAATAAAGGCAATGCCCACAATTATGCCAGAAATAAATAAAGGCAATGCCCATTGTGTTATAATAGAAAATGTTCAATAGACAGATTATTATACCCATTGTTACACATTAGAATACTGTGGCAATTTCATCAGTAATGCTGTGGACAAATAAAGGCATTTCCTATCATTATGCTGTATGGTGAAGGCTCCTTCCATTATTGTAACTTTGACAATTCATGGTTATATCCAGTTTTATAGAAGAAAGGTAATACCAAGTATGCCATTCAGAAATAAAGGCTGTTCCCATTTCTTATTCTGTGATTCTGAGAAACAATGGAAATTTTTTTTTTAAATATAGGCAGATACAAATAGGAGCTCTTGCCTTTTAAAACTGTGATGAAATGAAGGCAGTGTCTATAGTACTCTAAGGAAATAAAGGCAATGCCCATAATATTTTGTTTATTAGTAAGTTTTAGAAAAGCAAAGGTAGTGGATATGAGTCTTTGTACATTATAGATGATGCCCCATTTGCTTTAAGAAGTCATATCATTCAGGGTAACTGTCTTGGAAAACCATTATGTATATACATACCAAAATTATAAGACATCATTTTAGATAGGTTTAAGCTGCATTTCCTTTTGAAACCAATTTTGAAATGACAAAAAAGCTATTTTGATTTGTCACTTTCCTTACAATCATACTTTCATCCAGAATCAACCCAGATTTTCCTGAATGGTCTCTTTTTTTAATGTAGTACTCCACTTGCATTTAGTTTATTTGCATGGCAATATCCTCTTGGACTTGTGCAAGTTTTGTGCTCAGTTTTTATGTTCATTACAGCCTTTTGAAGTAGGTTTTGTCGATCTTTGATGATGTGAATTGGTTAGAAAATGTCTGGTTAATTCAGTCTCCAATTTAATTATTGATGACAGTTTTGGATGTCAGTTAATTCTAAAATAATGCTTGAAGTAGTACCGCTGGAATATACAATGGCTATGGATAAGTAGATATATCATGTGTGCAGATATTCAAGTTAACATGCAAAAGATGGTGACCAAAAGAAAAAGTGCATAAAGGACTAAAATAGTAAAGAATACTACCATCACCGTGCACCCTTGTTACATAGCAAATCATAGGTTTTCTTAACTGAAGACAGGTCATGATTTTGAAAGTGATTTCCTGGTGGATTGGTCTTCACATTATAAACTGAGACATAAATGTTTTGTCCATGTTTAATAAGTTATTGGTTATCCTGGATAAAAAAATACATTATGGTCAACAGGGTGTTCATTCAGTCGTAAATTCACACAAAAATTGCATGAATTTGGTATTGCCAATTTCATAAGCAACAAAAGTTTCAGTAGCATACATACAATTCTGCTTTGTTTTGGGATGCAATTGACCAAATTACTTGTGAATGTAGACTGTGTGACCAAGCAAGACCTAGATGAAGCTTTTCAATATATAATAACAAGTTTCATTGTTGTGACATAGCGTTGATTCATGTATATTGCTGTCAGAATGGCATTGTTCCGATAACAGGCAGATACATTGTAAATTAAACCGAGAAACAGGCAGATAAATTGTAATCAGACTGAGCAATGGGCAGATACATTGTAATCAAACTGAAGAATGGGCAGATACATTGTAGTCAAACTGAGGAATGGGCAGATACATTGTAATCAAACTGAGGAATGGGCAGATGCATTGTATTCAGACTGAGGGATGGGCAGATATATTGTCAGATACATTGTAATCAGACTGAGGAATGGGCAGATACATTGTAATCAAACTGAGGAATGGGCAGATGCTTTGTATTCAGACTGAGGAATGGGCAGATACATTGTAATCAAACTGAGGAATGGGCAGATGCTTTGTATTCAGACTGAGGAATGGGCAGATACATTGTAATCAAACTGAGGAATGGGCAGATGCATTGGATTCAGACTGAGGAATGGGCAGATACATTGTCAGATACATTGTAATCAAACTGAGGAATGTGCAGATACATTGTAATCAAACTTGGGAATGGGTAGATACATTGTTATTAAACTGAGGAATGGGCAGATACATTGTAATCAAATTGAGGAGCAGGCAGATATTTTGTAATCAAACTTGCGAATTGGTGAAAAAGTTTTAATCAGACTGAGGAAGGGACAGACATATTGTAATCAGAATGAGGAACGGGCAGATGCATTGTAATCCAACGTGGAAATCGGCAGATACATTGTAATCAAACTGTACAGAGATGCATTTATAAAACTAGAGCTCTCGGGATAGATAACAAACACAAATGTATCATTAAAATGAATTTCATATAGTTACCGTGAATTTTATCCCTGCGTCTTAATTAATGGGGTGACCAAAATGGATAGTTGACCTGTCTTGAATCTTAACCAATACTGTAGTAATTTGTGACTGATTTGTAACTTAATAAAAGTAACACAACCTGCTTTCCCATAAGTTGAATAATACCATATTGTTTTTGTGATAATATGTACACAAAAACACATTGCAGGTTTACTTAGATGGCACTTCTACGAGATATTTATTGGGCTTACTGTTTACTTTTATGGACTCCAAGTCAACCTGTACAACATTGTATTTGGTAGTCTCACTGCCAAGTTAAATATTTGGAAAGTTTGTCTACATGTATTATCAGTTTATAATTTTTGTGAAAGAATATTTCATGTGAAGAATCAGAATTTTATTTTTGTTTTCCTCACAATGAAAAATATTTTTAAGGAAATGCAGCTTGAATAATTTTATGTTTAAATAAAAACAATTCCCCGTATATCCCATGCATTATTTCAGTGCTTTAATAGAACTTGTTGTTGCAGATATCTTGAGAATATTAACCCAGGCTTTGGATTACAAGAGACAAATACCTACAGATAAAATCCATTTTATTAAGACACACCTTTATATCAAAGACTGTTCAAACCCAGGCACAAGTTTCTGTTGAGGTTTTTCTGGGGTTCATCTTCATATTTCTTGATGACTGATTGTATCCGATCGTCATTAAGGAATGATACCACTGTATACATTAAATTAACAATAATTATATTATGCCAAATATATTAATCAAATAGATGACAATACTAAAAGTTGGGTTAAGTTTTATTCTGAAAACTTTTTGAGCATTTCATGACAACAACAAAAAATTTCCTTGCACACATGACAGTACACAATCCAAAAGCAATAAAACAAGACATCGATGGTATATGATAGAATGGGTTTTTGGATTAATTTTATGCAAGCAGAATACTGTAATAAATGAAGGGTCAAATTTTTATTCCTTGCTGAGAAAGAGCAGATATGTCTGTATTTTTTTGTATAGTATAGTATTATTTTTGGCTATACTTACCATTACAAACTGATGAAAGGATCCTCATACAGCTCTCCATTGTTATAAAGTTTTGTAATTTTGGGGGTTTAATACCGTTTGTAACTCGTGATGCACGGTGATCAGTATGTTTGGTGGCGGAAGAGAATGAGAAAACCTTAGGAAGACCCGCCTACTGATTGAAAGCTACTGGCAGGCTTTCTCACATACCCATAGGAGTCCAGTCAAGATTCGAACCCATCTGGCTAGAGTTGAAATGTATGAGATCTGTAAAGGTTTACACCCTAGACACTCAGCCACCCAAGGCACCTTGTTATGAAGCAGGAGTTGGAGACCACAACAGGTGATTACATTTATATACCAAACAGACATATGAAAGCTCACGGATGAATATGTGAAGCGTTTTACGGGGGGGGGGGGGGCACAAGTACAGGAAAAGCCAGTCCAAAAGAGCAGTAACATCTATCATGTACATAATTATTCAGACATTTTACTTAATACTTATTTAGTTTGTAAGCTGTTCAGATAGTTAATTTCCTGGAAATAATATTATTCTAAAGATAGTGATGTTTTCTTTGAATCTACATGTCTGTGTTTGACAGGTCCATATTTCATGATCATTAAATAGGAATGAGGCACTGGTTTTTATAAATACCACAGTCAGTATTAATTCCTAATCAAGTCCATACTTAGAACAGAGTAGACCCTATATATTCAGTATTCCACTTGGAAAACATATTTGCCATCACTATTTTTACGTATTAAAATACTTTCAAGCTGTGAAGGACATGAGTGAGAATTACTTTTACATCTTGTATTGTATGAGATCTGCCTAGGATTTTAAGATTGAAAAACTCCACTCATTTATATAGATGCCAGTGTATTGCAGCGATGCTAAATCAACTGACCATGTTAGCTGTCATGTGTTTGCTTTCAGTGGAGACTGATTTCTCAAACTGTGCTATAGCTATGGCAGATCCCAAATGAAATGCAGACTGAACAGTGTCACTCAAACAACGATACACTTTTTTACATCACCTTGGAAACCATAGTTACACAGGAATAAATTGCCAAAATATTTTAATTCTGCAACATATCAGTAGGTTCCAGTATAAACTGTAACATAACTTTACTCTTTAGATAAAAAACTTGTTATGAATGTTCCCAAAACTGTTAAGAGTGGCTTCCCTAGCAGTGGTGTGGCTTCCATAGCAATCACATGGAAAACTAATTTTTAACTTCTTTTCCAGAACAATTGTCTCAATTTTGATAATACTTGGTTGGAATGTGTCTGTGCTATGAATTTTGGGCTTATAGGGTCAAGGTCAGACTCACTGAAAGAAGAAAAATTGTTTTAGCACAATAGTTCTCCATCATGTACAGTTTGCCAAGTTTTGTGGGTAGCTTGTACTTGGAGTAAGGAAAACAAAACCCTTTCGCTGTTTGTTCCAAAAGTCAAGGTCATTGTGACTGGAAAAAAAATTGGGTTCCACAAAAGAATATCACTTCTACATAGACCTCAACCATACTTAGTGGATGGTTTGCACTTGTGGTAAGGAAGAAGGCTGTTGATGCTGGGGTTAAAAGGTCAAAGTCACCTGGACTATATTTCGTGTATGGCTTGCAGTTGGGGTAAGGAAGAAGTACACAAGTTTAGTCAAGGTTACTGTAACTGAAAGCAGATGGTTTGAGTACAGAATTTCCAGTCATCGATATACAGGTGTATAAACACAGGGTGTGCATATAATGTGCAGTTTAAGACATTGTTTTCATTTGCTTATATTTTCTAAACCCCTTCATGGATTTTCTTCATATTTGGAATGAGTGGTAATGAAGATTAAAAAAAACATTTTTCCCCAACACTTCCTGACCATATCAGACCAGATTTTATTGGTAATGTCCTAGCATGAACAGCTCTCACATTCACATGAAAGATTTCACTACAATGTCCAGTACATTTGAGGTTACTTAAAATAGAAACATGGTAAAATGTGTGTCAGATTCCAGCAAATTCAGCTTGAGAGTTGGAAACTCTCCAGATATGATGGTCTCTTTTAAGCTCAAGTTACTTGTCTTTCTACCGTAACATTTGCTATGGCATGGCTGTCTTTTATCCAGAACCACATTACGATCAGGAGCATTTTAACAATGGAGAGCTGTGTTGATTTTTTTATATACACCCTGTTAGGAGGAGGATAGTATGTTTTTGCCTATGCAATTGTGCATTCTTTCTCAGCAAGCACCATAGATAAGTTTCCCATTAGGAATCAAAAATAGGCTGTTGAATTTGGCAGCAATCCAGTTAAACAAAGACCAAAAAAAATCACATAATATTTTGAGTTTTACTAAACTTGCCTCCACAAAACATAACAGGTGGGATGCCTTCAATGTTCAAAAGAAGCATGTTGATTAGTCATCCTAAGGTCAAGGTCTAGGTCACTCTGAATCAAAACAGTATAGGTGGCAGGCAAAGTCGGAACAGTTTTACTTTTCTGTACACCTGCTATTGTTTTATGACATCCATCATACCAGTTGTATGTTTCAAATTTTGTTTCTTCACAATGATGAGTTTTCTGCCACCAAATATTACAAAACGTTGAAAATATCAGAAGTCATGATCACTGTGGCTGAAACAAAGTGACTTGGTTTCCACACAGTAATGTTAATTCAACTCACAAATGGGGGACCAAAATGTGGTTGAAAAAAATGACATGGTTTCCACACAATAATATTAGTTCTACTCACAAATGGGGACCAAAAAGTGGTTGAAAAAAATGATATGGTTTCAACACAATATTAGTTTTACTAACATACCAGGACCAAACTTTATGTATTGCTTTCACTTGGGGTAGGAAGGAGTCGATTAATTTTGTGCTTAAAGTTTAAAGGCCGGGTCACCGCAACTACAAAGAAAACAATCGTTTCTTCCAAGAACTTTTAAGTTCTACATCACAGATCTGGAACGAACTTTGTGAATTGCTTGAATTTAGGTTAAGGATGAAACCTAATGATGTGGAGGTCAGAGGTCCCCATGACTGAAAGAAGAAGTTTCTGCACACAAATTTCAGTTAGAAACCATGCACCTTCACCGAAGTTTGTGGATGATGGTTTCATTTGGGATCAAAAGGTTATGGTCAAGGTCAGGAACTGAAGAAAAAAAATTTGCTGTTGCATAATAGCTTTACTTCAAGACCATGCACATTGGGAAAAGTTCGTAGATGATAGTTTTATTTGGGGTCAAAAGTTTATGGTAAGCCTTAAGATAAAATAGTGGTTTTGGCAGTATAAGATTAGTTCAAGTCTGCGCATCTTGACATAGGTTGAGGTCACCAAGACCTTTCAGTCAGTAGTCTTCGTAGTTGACCATGCCCAACTGTTGAATATTAGGTATGAGGTAGGCATATGTTCTATTCATGGTAATCCTCTTCAACTCGATATTCAAAACAAAATACCATTTTTTACTTCTTAATTTGGGGCCCGGAGTGGCCGAGTGGTCTAAAGCGCTGACCGTTACGGATCACTGCCATCTCACCTCTGTCTGCGTAAGTTCGAGTCCAGGCTCGGCTAACGTGGGTATGTGAGAAAGCCTGCCAGTAGCTTCTCGTGGGTCGGTGGTTCTTCCCGGGGTTTTCCAGGGTTCCTCCTCCACCATTAATACTGGCCGCCATGTATAGCCTATCTTGTGCGGAAAAATGGCATTAAACCCTATAACAACAACAACAACAACAACTTCTTAATTTTGTGGAAAAGTTAGTTTCTTGTGCAGAAATGTATGAGGAGTATTCAGATGAATGGGTTTCAGTTTTGATCCATACATTAAGATAAATTGGGACATAATTTTAAATATCAGAGTATTGTGATTTTTTTAAGGAAATATTTTTAACAAAACTAAATCCTTGTCTTTGGGATAAGACAATGCTATGATACAGGTCTTTAAAAAGCCTTACAATAGTCATAGTAATGGTAGGTCTTATGGTAGAGACCACTCCGGTGGCCTAGTGGTTAGAGCATCTGCCTCGGATGCAGGAAGTTTCGGGTTGGAACCCTGGCTGAGTCACATCAAAGACTTGTAAAAATGGTACTAACAGCTGCCTTACTAGGTGCTCAGCATTAAGAGGTTAGTGTTAGGACTGGTTAGCCAGGTGTCAGGATAATGTGACTGGGTGGGACAAGATCCTACATGTCTGTGGCAAGATACCCCAGTGCTAGACATCACTATAAACTGCCACACTGCAGACATTGTAGCAATGTGACTGAAAAATTTTTAAAGCTATGTTAAAAATCCAAATCACACAATCAGTCTTTCGATAGCTTTAGTAAGGATACCGTCTTAACAAAAGTATTAGTAAGAATACATACTTTAAGAGTCTTTTATAAGGGAACCAGTCTTACAAAATGATTAGCTTAAATTGATATCTTTGGAATCATATCTCCATGACTGCGACATCTCATTAGGCAAGTGCAGATAGTTCCAGCTTTTGTTATTAATCCATATAAAAAATAGATATGATGTTCATCAGCCTGCATTTGATTTCCACATCATGATATTATATAAGCATGACAGTTCTTTAACAGAAGCCAAACTGACAAGAAGATATTGTACTATGGCATGCCAAGTTGTGTCTAGTGTGAAAGAATAATTTCTGTTTTAAAATTCAAGGCTGTTCACCTTTTGTTAAATGCAGAAATGTTCGCAACAGGTAAAGTTCTGTATTTTTTAATAACTTGCATTCACATAATTTATTCCCATTTTGGAATAAATGCATTTAATCTTGCACATTTGTTTGTTCTGTTTTTTTCCCTGACAGTTTTTGTCCCACTGACGCTAAGTTTGCAACATGTTCAGATGATGGAACCGTTAGAGTTTGGGACTTTTTGAGATGTCTTGAAGAGAAAATTCTCCGAGGTAGGCTATTCGTTTCAAATGCATTTCACATTCAGCATCATGATACTTGGTTGATGTGGACTTGATTTGAAGATAATTCCATTTTAAGAGTTCTAAATACCACCTTTAGTGAATGTCAAGAAACAATGAGTACTTGATCACACAGATTATGCCAACGGTCTTTGAGGTGGAGGTATTTGGAGAAATCAGAGAAACACAAACTTTTACTGGATTAAACATAGTGGCTTTAAAAGTGCAGCGAGTACATTACAACTGTACTATCCAGTCTGTGAAAATCGGGATTATGTGCACCATGGTAAACATTTGTTATTTTAAATTTCTTAAAAACCACTTCACCATTTTGAACCAAATTTGGCAGAAGAGGGTATAGATAAAGAAAACTTCAAATGACCTCTCAGAAACTTCTGAACAGAATATTACTAAATTTGACTGCTTTCTGGCATGACTGTCTCTCATATGTGTATAAATGATGTCAATTAGTCATCAAGAATGCCCATTGTTAGGAAAAAATTGAAGAATTTTCAGAAGACTTTTATTTTTACACAACCACTGAATTTAATTTGACCAGATTTGACTATCTAGGAATAAAGATCTATAAAATTGGTACTAAAACCCTCCAAAATTTTAAAGGGTGCTAAACAGAATTTGACCAGTTTGAACAGAAAGCATTTTGGCATGAGTGGCTTTCAAGTTTGTACAGAAGATAATAACCTGTCATCATTAATATGGCTACTGTTATGAAGACTTAACATGACTTTGCCGAAACCGCAGATCATGATTTGATCAAGTTTGATAGAAAACGTATTGGCATGAAGACCTTTTAAGTTTATGCAAATTATGCCATGCAGCCATTGAATATGGCTGCTTTACTAAACTAAGAAATGTCTTCAGATGACAATTTCAGTATTAATAAAAAAATGAAACTTCTGCACAGAATTAAGTTATTTTTTAAGGAAAGCATCCTGTCATTAAAGTTTTTTGTGTTTGTACTAATGATAATCAGCCAAATATTGTTAGTGTTTCTAAAAATAGAAGAAAAAGTATAATTGGTTAGAAAGTACTAAAACGAGTACAACCCAGTTTAACAGAAAAAAATGTGTTGAAGGCCTTTCAGGTATGTACAGGTGATGCCAGTCTACGATCAAGTATGGTCACTTATGACAATAAAAAAGAAAACATTTAGACAACTTTTAAAAAAAAACAGCTTAAAATAATTAAACTAAACTATTCAGAATCCATTTTTTTTCAGTAGCCTTTTATGGTTGTAAAGTTTGACTCTGGTTCACCATTAGATATTGCTACAGTTGCTAAAAATTCAAAACCTTTTAAGTAATTTCTGCTTTAAAACATCTGTACAGATTTGTAAAAATGATGGCAGTCTAATATCATGTAAAGTTGATGTTACTAAAAAATAATAATAAAATCTTTATAATACGTCAAGCGTTGTGCTTCGAGTTCTTGGCCAGCTTCTGTTGCATTCAGTTTTAGATGGACATTAGACAGTGAGCAATGTCAGGCCCACGTGAGTATCATGTCTCTATGCCCAAACGTCCCAACATGTTTGAGAGATGGGTATCACTTTTTAGACCATGAATATGGAAATATGACGCTTGAAATTCCTCCTACCACTCAGGCTGCAAAGCAGGCAAGAAGTTTAATTTCTTGGAATGTTTTGCTATCTTATTGTTGGCAGTGTCTGCAGTCAGGTTAATAGACAAAAAGTTTTGTTTGCTACCACTGCTCTCAGCTTTATGCATTTGATTTTGGAATGTATGTTGTTCCTTGCATCATTTTGAACCACATCAAGAGAAATTAGGTCACAGAGACCTACTTATTTTACACAAATTCGTTTTGATATTAAAGTGTAACACAAGCCTTAAAGTTTTGTCTCCCAGGCAAAACTTCAGCTGTAGACATAATAATGTTCAGGGAACTTGGCAGTGGTGTTTCTTGCATCATTCTGAACCATCTTAGGAAATTGTATGTCATATTAACCTATTTGTTGCATTACAGTATATTAATGAATGTTTACAGGTAAACTCCAGGGAAAACGGTTTGTCTTGGCTAGAATTTTTCCAGCTTTAGGTATAGTGTTTTCATGAAACTTGGTCAGGGTTTTTGTTATATCATTCTAAACCACTGCTGGTGAAAATTGATTATAGGGACCTACACGTCCAACACTGACATCCACATTGTAAAGTTCTGCCTTCCCAGCAAGTGTTCCCAGCAATTCTCTAGCTGCAGGCATAGTATCTGCATGCCTCTTGGTCCTTACGTTAGTGTGACCTTCTTACGGTGAAATAGGTCACCACAAATTTGTTGTGTGGATTATTTCCTGAATCAGAGAAATGCAAATGTGCAGGCAAGTTAAGTTGTCATTGATGACTACTCTTTTAATTATTGCTTTTGGTCATCAGAGTAAAGAAAGCTGAGTTTATGAAAATGAACCAATTTACCGTGGATGGGTAACTATTGCCTTTGCATCTATAACTAAAAAGAAAGAAACTATAATCTCAAAATGCATAGTGAGTGTTTTAACTGAGCTTCAGGCATGCCTTCTGATGTGGGACATAATAGTAGGTGAGAGTTACTGTCATGTACCAACACCTAATAACTGTAATAAATTTCTCAAAAGACCGATCTAAACAAAATAAGAATTAAACGTAGATCACACTACTTACAATCAAGTGGATACCTTGTACCATTAAAAAGCTTGCTATTACAACATTGATTTGAATGAAATCCACGATATGTATCAAGCATATTTGACAGCAGACATCACTGGTGAGTGTTTTTCGAGGTGAGAAAAACAGAACACAAAGAAGAGCATCAAGTTGGGATGGTCTACCATATAATGTTACATGAGCTGGATAGAGGGATCAAAACCAGATCACAGAACTGTAAAGCATATGCCATACCACTTCCTATAGGTAAGTTAAGAAGAAAAAAAGTCCGAAGAAGAAAAATGCAGACTTATAATAAGGCATGAAAGTTAAACACATTCCTGGGATGTGTTTGAGAGAAAGTATATAATTTGCAAGTCTTTAAATATTATCCCTACCATTGAAGAACATGGTTTAATATGAAATTGGAGACAATCAAAATAAATTTAATAATTAAGATAAAGTCATAAGGATGGTCATATTGATCAAACTTCGATAGTGTGATAATTTACAATATTGTGCTAAAGTATCAGCAACTTTCAACTGTTTCCTCAGACTTCCATGATCTCTGCATTTTCTTATGCTCCTGGATATAGCAGGGGTATTTTGCTATAGATTTTGTGCATACATACTAGAGCATCTTGCTTTGTCTTGTTGGCCCTGAATGAAAATGGTGCCTGTCAGACACTTGTTATTGGTACCATGGTGCCCATATTGAAAATCTTGTTATTGCTGCTGCTCATGATTGGAATGTCATATCAGAATGGGGTTTTCACTGAAAGACTTGTTATGATGTCTAGTTGGCCCTACATGAAGTAGTACAGATCTTGGCAGCAATGGTAGCCACCTTCTGTAGTTGGTCATAAATAATGATGGTACTGATCCATCTTCCAAGATGCTGGCCATGATGGAAATTTTGAAATCTTATAAGTAGTTCTCTTTAAGTGACGATCATATTGAAACATGACTTTCACTTCTCTCTTATACTGCTGACCCCAAATGATGCCAAGATGACCTCCCAAAATTTGACAAATCTTGAAAAGGCTACGTCTTAAGAATGGATGGCCATACCAGCATAATTACCTACCACATGTCTGCACACATTCATTCCATGGTCTACTTGATCCTAAACATGAAAATGGTGCTGCTCATACATTCAGTATGATCACTATATCAGCCATCTTGAAAGTCTTGTTATCACTATGCCTGAATGGATGGTCACATCAAATGGGGTTTTCATTAAAAGACTTCTTGTGATGTTTAGTTGGTCCTAAATGAAAATGGTGCTGATGTGACATTTAATATGGGCACCACAGTAGCCGTATTGAAAATCTTGTTATTGCTACTTGTCCTGAATGGAAAGTCATATCAAAATGGTGTTTTCACCAGAAGACTTATGATAATATTTGGTTTGCCCTAAATGAAAATTATTCCACTTGGACATCCAATATGCCCACCACAGTGGCTGTTTTCAAGTCTTCTTGTTGCTACTTCTGAATGGATTGTGATATCAACATTGGGTTTTAACTAAACAACTGTGATGTCTATTTGGTCCAAATGAAAACAGTGCTGATCTGATATTCAGTATGACCAATGTGGCAGCCATGTTATGGAAAGTCATAGCAACATGGGGTTTTATCATAATATTCATGATTTATAGTTCATCCTTAATGAAAATGGCACTAATCAAGTAAGCCTCAGGCATGACTGCCACAATGAACATATTGAAAATCTTGTCAGTTATTCTTCTTAATTGATGCCTTCATCAACAAGGCATTTTCACCTAAAGTCTTCTAATGGTGTCTTGTTTGTCTTAAATGAACATGGTGGCAATCTTAACAACCCATATTGCTGTTACAGCAGTTAATTTGAAAATCTTGCTCAGGAACAACAGAAATGGTTTCAACACTCGACAGTTAAAAAGAAAAAAAAAATATTGTTTTATATTGAATTACAGGAAAAGGATGTGGATAGTTGGTGGGGTTTTTTTTGTCTGTCTTGCAATATAATAAAGTTTTTCCTTTGCAAAAATTACACTGGTACATCATCCTAAATGGCTGCCTTGAATGTCTTCTTAAACATTTCTTTATGGGTGCTTTTTCCTGAATGGAAAGTCATACTGCCATGAAAGTAATGCTCTTCTGACCTACAGCATCATGCATGCTCCATGGCCATCTTGAAAATCTTTTCAATTCTTGCATGAATGGTAGCATTGCAATATATAAGTAGTTCTGAATGCATATCTGAATACCAACATATTTACCCTATGTGAAGGAGTTTTGAAAACAGACTTAAAAGACCTTGGGATCATTGCTTTCATCTTTCTACTTTATTGATCTTGGGAACACCAAGGCTTGTTCACGTGCTTGTGACTTTGACCTGACTTTGTATTCAATAAAGAATTGATAGTCAGCAGTCTGACACTGATTTTAAGGTCAAAGTTCATGACTTAGGGTTTTAGCTGTACTGACTTTTAAGAATGATATCACAAACAAATCATTGAATGGATTTTAATAAATTTAATTAGTGAAGATTACATGGAATGCCACTAAGATAACTCCATTTTCCCTCAGAAAATATTATCTATAGATTTAATTTAACTTTGTGGTTATATCTTGATATTGTCTGAGACAGGTTCAGTGATCTTCTAATTGTTAAGTTCAAGGTCAAAGGTCATGATTATGAATTTTTTACTGCAGTTACAGGTATGTTGAGAACTTGTTAACTTGAACATGAGCAAATAGTTTGGTTGCCAAATTTTGGTTCTTTGGGGTTTTGCAAGAATGTTTGAGATGGCTTTAATAACCAGCAAGAAAGTAGAAAAAGGTGTATTTTCTTGACTTTCCAGAAATTCTTTTCAGCCATTAGAGAGTCAGAACCTTCAAGGGACTCATTATTCATCAGATCATATGCAAAGATGATAGCTGCATACAATAGCTCCATAAAAAAATCCCCACATCATACATAAATACAGACTTGGTTAATTGAATCCCCAATAATCTTAAACAGCGATGTTTCACACACACACACACACTTTTTGTCTTTTTTTATGCCCCATTAGAATGGTAGTGGCATAAAATGTTATCCGTGTCTGTCCGTCTGTCTTTGCATTGTAAGATTTGTGTTAAGGCCAGTTTTCAGACACTTTGATGTTGCAGCTTTGTTTCATTAACACACTTCTGATTCACATCAGGTCTGTAAAATTTTCTGTTACTTTTACCTTTGGCATTGTTATGAATACATATTCAGTCTTGTCAGGTTACTTTTCTTGCAAGATGTATAACTGTGATCTTTGGAGTCCGTGTTCCGGTAAATTTTCAGCCTGTACTGCCCAAGCATGTTAGAGAAATCTGATTAAATTTAACTATTACAGGATGCCAGACATATTGTATCCTGAAATTGAGAAACGTGTAAATTTGATTTCCTGAAAATTTCATGCATGGGAAGAAGTTGGAGTTGAGTACATGCTCAAGTGGAGATGTTTTTTGCACAAGGAGACTGGTTTGTCTCGGCAGCTAAAATGTTCCTTTGCCAATGTCTCTTCCTTACACAAGTTTGAACTAAATTGAGCTCAGACTGGTAGTGCACAATGAATATGATCTTGCAGAGGTAAATGTTTCTGAAATTTATTTGTTTTAAATTGGTGGGGCATGACCTGTGAATAACAGAAAATGCCTGCATCTTGCTAGTTGTTTTGAAAATAATCTGTTTGCCTTGGCCTCATTGAAAAAGTTAGTTTTGGTTTAAAGCTCTTTCTGATTAAGGAATGAAACTTGGTATACTTAAACATTATTACTTGAAGGTGTGTCCAGTATCATAATTGGAGGTCCTGTCTTCAAGGTCAAGGTCAAGATTCAATATTTGTTGTTTTCATCACTAAAGCCATTTAGGATGAAACTGCTATACTTACACATCATCGCTATGTGTGTTGCTTATCATATTGGGAATGCTATCCTCAAGGTCACGGTCATGGCTCAGTTTTTATGTTTTCCATCACACTGTTCTTTTGTACAACTTTAGTGAGATGAATAAATGAAACTTGTATCCTTACAAACTTCATGGTCCAAGTCACAGCTCAATGTTTAAATTTTCTATCACTTTTGGCTATGTAAATTTAAGAGCATTTGAGATGAAGATGTGGTTTTTGTGTACTTCGTCATTAGGAGATGTCAGGTACCACATCTGGGTTCTATCATGAAGATCAGCTTATGACTTGGTATTTTTAAGTGTCATATCTTTCCCATTTACTCAATAATTTTAAAGTCTTTTGACGTTAAAGGATGAGACTTGGTGTACTTGTACATCCTCTTTTAAAGAAGTTTTGTGAACGCCCTTAGAGATCATGTCTTTTGAGTAAAGGTGTTTTAAGCTTTCCATCACTTTGTTTTCCACACAATAACTGTATGGCTGTTTGAGATTAAGGGATGCACTTTGATGTACAGATATGTCATCAGTAACAGGTTGGTTGGTTGGTTGGTTGAATTTTTACGGTGTACCAGCACTATGAGGCTATTTAGCACCATACAAAAGGTTATATCTTTCATCATTTAAAAGTGGTAAAAGGTTTTGTATCGACCAGCGATACGAAACCAAACAGTTGAAAGTAAAACGATAAAATGGTAACGGTGATCATCAGTAACAGGTGTTTTGCATTCCACATTAGAGGTCAGTGTTAATGTCATATTGTTATACATCAAATTTTTCCCTTATACTTTCCTTTCAACCCTATAATTTTAGAGCCATGTGAAATGAAGTGATAAAACTTTAATAACTTGACATCATCAGTAAAGTTGTGTTATGTGTCACATTGGAAGTCTTATCTTCCGGTCAGAGTCACAGGTAAATATTTAATGTTTCAGTCCTATTTGCCCTTTCCTATTTAAATGCTGTTTAAGGTAAATGAATGAAGCTTGGTGTAATTAAATATTGTCACTAGAAGATGTGTTGCATTGTATGTTTTGGGGTCTTACCCACAATGTCAAGGTCACAAGTCAGTATTTTTAGATTTCTTTGTTTCTTTTGTCATAAAAAGTTTGAAATAAGGGATGAACCATGGTACACATGTACTTCTCCAATTGTGTCTTGTGTATCACCATCAAAATTTTATCTTCAAAGTTGAAGTCATTGATACATTTTTACCTTTCCTTGTCCTTTTCCTTTAATACCCTTTGGGATAGGACATTGGAACTGGGTTACTTTCTTTCTTTGTGCTATAGCTTTACATCACTGTCTTAAAGTTCATAGATTTCATTATTGTTACATGATCTCACCATAGTAAGAAGGTAACACAAGTTCACAGAATTTGTTTCTTTTTATGCTCCGCCATGAATGTTAAAGGGCATAAAGTATTAACCTTGTGCAGCCATTCATCTTTATATATATCTGTCTGTCACACCTTGGTAAACATTTCATGTTTAGCTCAGTTTCTCAGACAGTGAGAGCCCAGAATCATGTAACTTTGTAGTTGCTTCTTGGTAAGTACAACACCAATTTTCCAAAAGTAGATCACTGTGACCTTTATTTCACATTTAAGAAAGTTTTGTAAGTTATGTATTCCAGTCAGTTTCACTAGCATAATGGGTCCCATAGTCACACAACTCTCAACTCTTCTCTCTCTCTCTCTCTCTCTCTCTCTCTATATATATATATATATATACAAAACTCTCTCGATAACTGAAGCCCTGATAGCTTATAACACGGGGTTAGTAGTGGATCCTTTTTTTTTTCTTTTACTAGAGAGTGCCAAAAATTTGACCCCTATGTGTTGACATGAAGAAAGTCACAATCAAAATTGGTGACTTAAACCTTGATATATTGCTCATTTTATTGTTGCAAATGGTTGATATGACCTGGAAATTTAAATCAACGTTATGAAATTATCAACTTTTAATAATAAATCATGTATTTTCTTAAAATTCCTTTCCCAATAACCTTCTAGTTACACCGTAAATAACAGTATACATCGAAATTTTGATCAGTGAAATTGTCTGTAATCCCTACTTGAGGCAGTATTTTAATAAATACAAATTAATATGTTTTTATCAAGTAAAATGCATTTTGTTATATCGTTTAGTTCGGCTCAAGTGTAATGATCATGAATACAATGTGCCCTGTTGTATTCAAACATGAAATATGTCAGTCTACCATAACAGCTATGTCCACAAGCATTTCTTTGAGAACCTAATTAAGTGAAGATGGTGTTTTGATACCTAATTTGTGTAAGTATTTGTTGTATTGTTACACTGAATTAAAAGCTGACCTTGTATTACCACGTTAATTAAGTCTTTTGTATCAAATCAAAGGGGTGGACTAATTGAAAATGTTAATGAAATGCAAATCCAACCCGCGGCCCCAGTCTAGCGTCAGATCAACTCACTGCAAGCGATCTATTGAACATTGTTACACTTTTTCGGGAGAACATATTATAATTTAACTACCTTAAATTAGCATACTCATACACAAATGTGATCAACAATAGCAAAACTACCAAGCGAAATAAATACTTGATGACTTGAAATTTTACACATATGTTTTATTAATGTAAAGCTAGTTTCAAAGTTTTGTAGTTAATTTGTAATTCCTGAATTGGCACTCGGAGATTTCCTCATGGATGAGAAGAAATTTCACTATTACTTGCAATGAATATTTATTATAGAACAATACACAAAATTGACTTTTGATGATGATGGCTCTTTCATAAACTTAATGTTCTGTTTTATAAACAAAAGGAATCTTGTTAGATTGTGAATCTGAATCAGTAACTAGTCTGGTTCCCTACTTAGAATGCTCCTTGAGCTGCATTCCACAAGAGTAGAGAACAAGGCAGGGAGAGTAAAGATCAGGGAACCAGACTACTCAACAACATAAAGCAGTGATGTAATACACAATGTTTTCACGTACATGTGAAGGTTGTTGAAACAAGTTTGAACAACAATAATGACGATCTTTCAGTGGTTGGACATCTTGAAAATAAAGGTCAGTTTTACATAAAAATGAATAACTTAGTTAGGAAAAGCGCTTTATTGACAATTATTCCCAATACAATTTTAAAAGGAGTATTCAGCCATTAAACAGACCAGTTTGCCTCCCCCACACACACGGTTTTCTCAATGTCCAGCGAGGGATGGTATCATTTCATATTGTTATGGAGGTCCCTTGATAACTCGCACCCTCGTTTATATAGCGGTCTATGTTTTTGGATCCTGTTGTAACAAAATAACCGGGTTGGGGCCAGATTTATAACAAAACACTAATGATGGTTGCTACAAATACAATGTTTATTAATGAATGACTCAAATGGTAAAAGAATTATGATTAATACTTGTGTGTATAAGAACCAATTATTGGACAACTTAACACAATCCGCACAAACCTAATAATGTAACATAAATGTGAATACAAGTAAATGACCTTACATAGTACAAGGACAAAAGTTAATGATTAACAGTAATTTCACACGACGAAAAGAATGATGTGTTTTACTCAAATAGTAAAAAATGATGTATTCACCCAAATAGTGAAAAAATGATGTACTTTACTCAAATAGTAAAATGTGGTAAAAATAGGACAAATATCATACAATATATCTTTACAGTCCCAAAACACAGGGTATAACAAACCCCAGAATTAGTCCACAGCTAAAAGAATACATGTATGTAGTTACACAAAACACTCCGTCACTAGAATACTTGGCTACCAGTCACACTGGTCAATCAAGCAGTCAGCTTTACAGGTGATCACCGACCACCATTCAATCACTTGGTCAATCAGGCAGTCAGCACCCACCAATTGGTCAGCAACATCCGATCACCTGCTGCTCAACCAGCAAACACTACTCAATCAGCTCGACGGCTGTTATTCAACTAGCTCTGCCTTCAGCTATATCGTCAGCTCTATGGCTGCTATGGTCAGCTTTCAGCTGCTATGGTCAACTCTACATCAGTTATAGTCAGCTGCTACCCCGTCAACTCTGATCACTGTGGTCAGCTCTACAGCTGCTATGGTCAGCTTTATGGTCAGCTCTACAGCTGCCACCCCATCAACTCTGATCACTATGGTCAGCTCTACAGCTGCTATGGTCAGCTCTACAGCTGCTACCCCATCAACTCTGATCAGCTGAAAATAAATCTATCACTGTGTACTAAAAATGACACAGGAATATATGATAACATGTAATGACGTTATATACGGTAAGCTATACAAATTATATTATTGGCACAACATTACAAAGCAATAAACAGGTTCAGAAGTGAACCTACCTGTGTCCGATAAGAATCCTATGGTACTAAATGTTTCTTAATAAAATGCAACTTTATCGCTAATATAGATCTCCTAAAGTCACATACAAGAATAGAAAATATTTGCATTATACTACGCAAGCCGGAGCTACATAAAAAATACACAAAAATAAATATGGTAATACAATAGTTATAACCTATAATATACATAAGAAATTACTAAATAACTCACATACCTCTACAGCTGGAGATCTGCAAGTCTGTAAGTAGACTGCTCACTGACAAGACGTTTCTGTAGTGTAATGTTTTCTTCTACGGTGAGGTATTTATACACATACGATATAGCCCTACATCATCTGTGCACTTGAATATCGGTTTTTCCCATCGAAAGCACTTTGCATGTGTGGTATAGGATGAACCGAACTCACAGTTTCGAAATATTGTACAATATACATAAATCACCCTTGGGCATCATTGTACACAAAAAAATGAAACCTGAGTACATGTATTTAATAAATAACAAAGAGATTCATACAATTCCGTGACACCCATTGTGCGCAAGTTACCAAGGGAAAGGTATGTGTGTGTGTGTGTGTGTGTGTGTGTATATATATATATATATATATATATATATATATATATATACATATTGCATGTTTGTGTGCATCTTGGTGAGTACAACATCATCCCATCAAAAGCTGGTCACTGTGAGTTAAATTTCACATTTCAGTGACTTTTAATTTGCATTTAGATCCGTTTTCTCAGGCAATGTTAACCCAGAGTCATTTAGCTTTGTGTGCAGGTGTGATTTCTTAAGTACAGCACCATTTTCTTTAAAGAATACTGTGATCTAAATTTCATGCTTTAAAGACTTCATTTGCATTTAGGTTGATTTTTTAGTGTTATTTGTCACAGGGATGCAACTTTGTTATATGTGAGTGAGTATGATGCCAACCTACAATATAAGGTTACTGTGATAAAATTTCATACCCCAGTGACTTGTTTGGTTTTTCATTTAGGTCAGTTTGTTTGTCCTTTTTAGCTGCAGAGTCAATCAACTTTGCGTGTGGATGCATCTTGGTGAGAACACTATCCTACCAAAGTAGGTCACTTTGACCTATATTTATGCTTTAGAGTAATTAAGTTTCTCATGCATATTAGGCTTCAGGGGGTGGTAGTGCATCTGTGTTTTGTTAACATGTGTCTAATTATATGCAAGACTTCTTCAAATTAAGACTCTAGAATTATCTCTATCAAAGAGATTGCCAGGCTATATATTGGGTTTTTGCAAAGTTTTTGGCCCAAGCCAGATACTTGTTCCTGAATAATTAATTTAGTTGCTGGTATTGATGAAGTGTGTTACAAAAACGTTAAAGGGTTCAATTTATGATAGTAATAAGGAAACATTGATATATTTCATAAATTTATATACTGGAAAATGTTTTTCATTCTGGATAAGCTGTAGCTTCAGTTGTAGTTATATATTAATTATTCCCTTTTCCCTTTTCAAAATTGTTTGTGAAAAAAACTGTTTCCTTTTCAATTATAACACATTATAACACATTATTATAACACATACAGAATTATAAAACATTATAACACAGACAGAAAGCCTCAAAAATATACCACACTGCTTACAGGAACATACTGGGTTGATTTTGATCATATACTAGCTCCCAAATAGTTTTTTTTTTTTATGTGTGATGATAAAAGTCAGCTTAGTTGCGTCAATATTTTCTTTGGTTCTAATTAGGGACTAGATTTTATGGGTGTTGTTTTAAGGTCTTGTATGCACTAACATGGTCCACTTGGTCTGAAGGACTTCATAACTAATTTCACAGAAGTAAAGAACCTGTCATTCATATGCAAGATTTTTGAGAAGTCTTGAAATTAAGAGATGGGCTTTCATACCTAAATTGTCTGTACTTTTGGACTGTAGGGTGTTGAAATTATTAAGAAAATATGATTACAGAATTATTGCTTTTCAGAATCACCTTGATGATATCACAACACTGTTGCAGTGGACAGCAGAAATTATAGGAACTGTGAAGCAGTGATGAAATAATATCAGTAAATAAAAAATTGATTTTTTTGAATGTCTGACTTGCTTCGTTAGCAACCAGTAATATCAGGTTGTCAATCAGACAAATTATGCGGAAAGTTAAGATAGTGTGAGAGTTGAGCAGTATACAGAAATTTTCAAATGTAATGAATGGTGAAACAGAGCGGTTTTGTAGTTTTAACAAGAAAACTAGGCCAGTTGTTATATTTCAGGACATGGAGCAGATGTGAAATGTGTAGACTGGCACCCACAGAAGTCTCTTATTGCCTCTGGAAGTAAAGACAACCAGCAACCAATCAAGTTATGGGACCCTAAGTCTGGGCAAAGTCTGGCCACACTGTAAGTTGTCATGCACTGATTCCAGTAGATTATTTTTTGCCATAACATCAAGAAGTTGCATGTAGATTGATTGTATTTTTATATACCTATCATAAGGCAGAGTGTATGTTGTAATGTTGGTCTACACATTCGTCTGTCTGCTACCAGTTTAGTTTCTATACATTAACTTGAATTCTTCACATATATAGTTATCAAACTTTGTTGATGGCATGGACTTGGGTTAAGGAAAAACCCTGTCAGTTTTGGGGATCCAAAGGACAAGGTCACTACAACTGAAATAAGACAACCCCCCCCCCCAAAGATCTCTACCATTTGCAGTTATCAGAATTTTTGGATGACTTGGACAGGGGTAAGGAAGAACCCTATCATTTTCATGGTCAAAAGTAAAACCTCATGTTCACTGTGAAAGAAAAAAAATTGGCTTCCTCACGAAAGGATTAGTTCACCAGCATCTAGATTTAACAAAACTTTGAGGTCAATAAAAGAAGCCCATTAATTTTGGTCTGCAGTTGTCAACAGTCAAGTCACTGTGATAGAAGGAATAAAAATGGTTTCTGTACAATAGTAATAATTCTACTGACCTGCTTCTGAAGTCAGGAAGAAGCCTGCCAATTTCGAAGTCAAAAGTCAAGGTGACCAACTGAAAGAATAAATATGGTTTCCGTAAAATAACATTAATTATAATTAACAGGCCTGCATCAGACTTTAGATGGTGTGCATATGGGGGTAAGGAAGAAGCTTATTGATTTTATGGTTAGAGGGCAAAGTCACTGACTATTTGTAGAAATGTTAATTTTTTCGATAGTTCACCTTAGTTCAAGACAATGTACCATGACCAAATCTTTTGAGGGGATGCACTCAAGGTGTGGAAGAGGCTTATTGATTTTGGGTTCAGAAGGTCATTTTGACTTGGAGAAAAATGGACATTGCAGAAATACCCGTAATCCTGTCTTGCTTGACGAAACTCAGAATTGTTTGCACTTAGGATTATCAAGAAACCTATAGATTTTGGAGCCAGAAGTTAAGCAGACACATGGTAAGTCCAGTAAGAAAATAATTGTTTCTACACATTAAGTTTATTTTACATATCTTGACCAGAGGTAGAAGTCATTACGACCTGTTCATCAATAATCTCCAGAGTCAGCAGTACTCATCTAGTACCTACAGAGAGAATAATTAAACAAGCTGCAGACATATAATGGTCATTCATGGTACTTATATTTTAATCTGTTTAGTGCATATTTAGATGGAGGTAGATAAATTTGGGATCAGATCACCATGGTTAACCTTGCCCGACAATAGTTTCTGCATTTTGTCTTGGTTCCTTAGCAAGATAGTTCTAAAAGTGTTGCAGGGTATTGTTTCATATTTGATTAAACATGCAACAGTGGTGATTTTGTTAAGTTGTGCCATAATATATGCAAGAACAATAGGCATTTGTGCTGTTTATTTTGATGCTGAATCTGTAATTCAGTGACTGTGTGTTCTGGTGTACAAGTCAGTTTTTTCCATTTTTGGGGTAAGTAATAGCATATATAGTTCTTTGATACAATCACGTCATCGGTTATAGACTTCATTGCTATACAAAATAGCCCAGTTTGGGTTGGATTTTTTTGTGTGTTTGGCTTATTAAAGGCCTGTCCTCTATCAGGATCTAAATTTGGGGGAAAACCTTGACTTACAGGTGCACCTTGAGAAGATCAATCAGATGCTGAAGTAAATGTATGAAGCAGAAAATAACAAATTTTATGTATTACTGAGTGATTTCAGGTATCTCCATGAAAATGATACAATAACAAAATCATCATGTTTATGAAGACATCAGTGGCACATGGGCATGGATTGACTTTGTGAAATCAGGATTAGATGTTTCTCAGCAAGTACGATTACTGAAACATTCACATAACTGCTCGAGCACATGAATTTGGAACCTTCCTTGAACAATTCACATAGCAGGACAAGCACAAGAATTTGGGACACTCAATTTGATAGCCAGGTGTTGCAGCTTCCACAAAAGTGTCTGATCATTTCTACCCAGGACACATTGCATTATGCTAGGAGATATTCGAAGATATATATTCAAATCAGTGTTATTAAGACAGACCCTATTGAGACCCATAGCAATATCAAAAACAATAAGGACCTTTAAGGAACAAAATCCGCTACTGGCAACAAATGTAAGGGAAGAGGGATGGGGATTTGGGACTATGACAAGATGCTCTACCAACTGACCTGAGATAGAGCACCTGCATGTTACATATGTTTGACAATCCTGACGATGACCAGGTGCTCTAGACATGACTTGAGATAGTGCACCTTAATGGCATGCAGTTTTGGCTGGGTGCTCTACCACCTGACTTGAGACAGAGCACCTGGATGACATGTATGTTTGACCATCCTGATGATCACCAGGTGCTCTAGACATGACCAGAGATAGTGCACCTTAACGGCATGCAGTTTAGACCATCCTTATGATGGCCGTGTGCTCTACCACCTGACTTGAGACAGAGCACCTGGATGACATGTATGTTTGACAATCCTGATGATGACCAGGTGCTCTAGACATGACCTGAGATAGTGCACCTTAATGGTATGCAGTTTAGACCATCCTTATGATGGCCAGATGCTCTACCACCTGACTTGAGGCAGAGCACCTGAATGATGTGTACGTTTGACCATCCTAACGATGACCAGGTGTTTTAGACATGACCTGAGATGGTGCACTTGAATGACATGCAGTTTAGACCATCCTTATGATGGCCAGGTCCTCTTCCACCTGACCTGAGATAGAGCACCTGAATGACACTCATGTTTGACCATCCTGATGATGAGCAGGTGCTCTAGACATGACCTGAGATAGTGCAATTGGATGACATTAAACCATTCTTAAGATAGCTAGGCACTCTACCACCCAAACTAAGATAAAGCACGGGACATGCCAGAGACCATATTCTGCTGTTTTCTGATCTTCATTCTTGTCAGTCAATTAGACATGTTGTACACAATGAAAGAAATACTGAGTTGGATTTGATTGGATGGTGGAACCCAATACATCCTTTATTTATCCAGATGCATAACCACTTGACCCATTCTCGACATCATTCTGAGCAGGTGCTCTCTGCATGATGGGAATTTTGATCAAGTTTTACAACTGGAACAGTTTTGTACTTTAATTTCTCTTCTTTTCTTCAGACATGCTCATAAAGCAACAGTAATGGACCTTCAGTGGAATAAGAATGGGAATTGGTTGTTAACTGCAGCTCGTGACCATCTAATGAAGCTTTTTGACATCCGTAATATGAAGGAAGAGGTGCAGATATTTAAAGGCCATAAAAAAGAAGCTACAGGTGAGTATGAGGTGAAGGGAAATAAATTTATGGAAGACTACAGAGTTCAAACTTTTTATGCAGCTGGACACAACACTTTACTGAAATGTCAAGAAAGGCTTGAACTAAGGCTACCTTTTAACCACATTGTCTAAAGAATCCAAGTCTTTTTTTAGAACACACTAGCACATATCATATATGGTGCAACATAAAACCAGCACCGTGTGCTTAAGAAAGCTTTGCGAGTTTTAAGCTCATCATGATATGTCCTCACTGTTGATATCATAAACAATTTTCTGTTATGTATGTGCATATTTCTAGAAGAATTACTAACTTTATTTATTTAATAGAATCAGTCTTTTTACTTAAGAATAATTATAATTATTCTTGATAGTTTGATATAAACTTCACAAGTATCCACAAACATTGTATATGAATGGAATAGCATAAAACATGTAGACTTAATTTATTTCTTAAATTATTACAATTAAATATGTATATTTTTTCAAGTTTGGATTAGAAATTTACAACATTCTGTTGTATATGTGATCCTAGCAGGATTAGAAGTGGACCTCAAAAACCAGGAAAAACCTAAAAGTTCATTTTGACCTTAGAAACCTAAAGAAGCTTTAAAAATCTAAATGAAATGATAGCAGTCGAGAAAGTACACACATTTCTTGGCATTTGAAGATATTTGGGGTTTTTTTTACTTATTTATTAATTTTCACTTCATCCTTATTTTAATTTTATTTAGAACAAATTCAAACTATACTTTATCAAAGTTTTAATGAATGTTATGCTTACTGTGGAGATAATCTTGTAACTGCTTTGTGTCTTGAACCTCTAAAAAAAATTTAAAACCTTGAAAACATGAAAAAAAAACTCACATTTGACTTATAACCCCATCCTGGGATGATCTTCTAAAACTCAATTATGAAAAAATATCTTTATTTTTAACATAGAATGCATGTTACGACCCTGTAGTCAAATTACATATGTTAAAATTTAAATTCTTCCAATTCTTTGTTTCATTTTTATTTTATTTTTATGCCCCTAAATGTTATTATTATTATGGTGATGATTATGTTAGCAAGATCTAATAGTATGTTAGAAACATCGTATTTATTTAAAACGTAAATGTGACTCGTGTAAGCACGAGCTTTGTATGATAGTAAATTCGTCGCAAGTAAACATTCAGCAGTAGCTATCTAAATGATTGGCTGATACTTGTTTAGGTTTTCGTAATGTCCAGATGGATTGCGAAATCACACGTGTCCTTCATGCATGTGTACATGTAATGACGCATTAGCTTGTTTTAAATGCTCAGTTACCTGTAAGAAATGTTTAGTCGTAGTCATAGTCGTAGTCAGTTATACTTGAGAGTCACATCATAACATCTTACAGAGTTTCTAATACCTTAAGGAAAAGATATTTCTGTGCTGGAAAGAGGTGTTTGTTCATTCGTACGTGTTAGGAACAACATGTGTGTTGTTAGTGGTGGTAGCTGTACTTCATCTACTTTCTAAATAATTATTTTCCCTGGAGAACAGCCCTACTGGCTTTGGACAAAGACATTTGTTGAAACTTTCTAAATTGCAGCAGAACAATTCAAATTGTGATTCACAGTGAAAATTCTGGACATTTTGTGTTAGCCTTCGTCTGATGTCATCATCCGCCATCTTGGAACGGAACTGAGATTCAGACTGTATCAATTTAGAACTGTTTATTCACAGGACTTATGTGTTTTCACAAATTTAGAACAATAATTTGGATCGTCTTCGTAAATCGTAAGTCTTGTTTCACATATTTACCTTTTCTCCGTGTTTTCTAGGGAAATAAATTATTTTTGTTAAAATTTACAAAGCTTGTTGTCTTCACTCTTTCTTTGTGTTACTTTGAATGAGCCGATACGTAACAATGCATTTATCATCCAAATTAGTTCATTCACTTTATATTTTGATTAGCCTTTACTACCACTTGACAGAATAGTATGATGGGCGACGTATCTGCTGAATGTTAAATATGTCCTTTACTACCACTTGACAAAATAGTACAGTGGGCGATGCATTTGCTGTATGTTAAAAAACACTTGACAAAATAGTACAGTGGGCAATGCATTTGCTGAATGTTAAATATGTCCTTTACTACCACTTGACAAAATAGTACAGTGGGCGATGCATTTGCTGTATGTTAAATAACACTTGACAAAATAGTACAGTGGGCAATGCATTTGCTGTATGTTAAATAACACTCGACAAAATAGTACAGTGGGCGATGCATTTGCTGTATGTTAAATAACACTTGACAAAATAGTACAGTGGGCAATGCATTTGCTGTATGTTAAATATGTCCTTTACTACCACATGACAAAATAGTACAGTGGGCGATGCGTCTGCTGTATGTTAAATAACACTTGACAAAATAGTATGGTGGGCAATGCATTTGCTGTATGTTACATATGTCCAAATTGGTATATATCTGACAAAGATTGCATTTTTTAGTGCTCCACTTCCATTTCATGATGTGTTGTCACGACATTGGCACATACGTATGTCTTCACTGTGGTACAAGTTTTAAATCTTATAGATATTGTGAAATTTTATGATAAAGTTAAGTCTTTCCAAGAAAAATATTTTTTCCATATTTTAGGTCCATCCCTTGAAAAACCCAAGATGAGACAAAAATGTAGTTCTAGTAGTATAGACTGTGCTTTGAGCAAGAATCTAGTGCAGAAATTCCAGTCCCAAAATCATTTAGGATACTTGAAGTATATCAGCATCATTTAAATTTATAACGCTAATGAAGAAACAACTGCATCTTTTTCAGCTGTTGCATGGCATCCTGCACATGAGGACATGTTTGCTAGTGGTGGATCAGATGGTGCAATTTTGTTCTGGAATGTTGGGTAATATTTCTTGTAAAAATTTCAGATAATTTGCATGCTTAAAGTTTGTACACCTTTAAGGAAATCCAAAATGGCCATAAATACATTTACATAGAAATGCATCTTCTTGTTGAGTATAATTTTCATTAGTAAATTTGTGAGAAAGAAAAAATTAAGTTCTCCTTGCCTATTGAAGAAAATGCATTATGTTATCTTGCCTGTATGTATGTGTATATTGGTAAGTTTGGCTTTGCACTGTACACTGACGAAACTGAAAGGAACAGGTTTGATTTATAAAAGTGACTCATCCACCTCTGCAGTGTAAATGGCACTGTCCTAGAGTTAGTGTCTTTTTGCACTACAGGAAATAGCCTGACTTGGCATCATATTGACAAATGTCTCATGAATGTCTCGGTAATACAGTATAAAAATAATGTTTGTATTTATATCTATATTGACAAAATGAAAAAGGATTGTGTCAGGTTTTAAGCATACTGCTAATGTTTTATATATATATATATATATATATATATATATATATATATATATATATATATATATATATACACACACACACACACACAGCTGATTGTTGGAGTCCATAATTACTCGTACCCTGAAAACTCGCAAATTCACTTATAACTTGGGTTCCGGTGTGGATCCCTTTTTTAAACTGGAAAATACAAAAAGAAATTGACCTCTAGAAGAAAATCAAGATCAAAATTGATAATTGAAACCTTGACATGTTACTCGATTTATCATTTAAAAAATGGTTGAAAGTACCTGGAAATTTGAATCAGCATTATGAAAATGTCAACTTTTAATAAGAAGTCATGTATTTTGTTAAACATTCTTTCTAAACAACAATTTTAGTACACCGTAAATAACATTATTCAATGAAATTTCGATTAGTGGTACATGATGTAGGCTGTTAGGAATAAATTAGCTGACATTGATCAATTACAGTAGTGGCCCTTCAGAGACACAAGTAATTTGGTACTTGCTGTAGGTTGTTAGGAATACAATTGCTGATGTAGATCAATTA
The DNA here is from genome assembly GCA_016617855.1 of Megalonaias nervosa. Classification (NCBI taxonomy): domain Eukaryota; kingdom Metazoa; phylum Mollusca; class Bivalvia; order Unionida; family Unionidae; genus Megalonaias; species Megalonaias nervosa. The sequence continues at coordinate 3,965 of JAECUM010003158.1, read as the reverse complement.
GGCGATGAAAACAATCTGTGTTCCCTTTTGCACTGGTTTTAAAATTAGTGTTGGCTTGTGGGTTTTTTAAATATATATATATATATATATATATATATATATATATATATATTTAATGTGATTATTGTTGTTCTTGATGTAAAAGTGCTAGGGTAGGCAACGAGAAACAGATGGTTTGCCAACTGGAAACACGCATTTGTTTTTTTTGTCTTATAATAGCGGCTTCTCAGAGATGTAAGTAATTTGGCACATGCAGTAGGAATTCAGTAACTGACGTAGATCAGTTACATTAGTGGCTCTTCAGAGATGTAAGTAATTTGGTACAGGCTATATTCTGTTAGATCCATAAAAGCTGACATATCTCATTTACAATAGTGGCTAAGCAGAGATAAAATTAGGGTGTAAAAATACATTTTGGCGATGTCCATTTTAAATGGAACAGTTTTTACATAAATGTCTAAGCTAGGGTGTCTTTTACAAAATTTTTAAAATTCTTGTCATGGAGTTTATAGCATTACAGCGTTATATCTGAAACTGAGTTACTATGAATGGCACTGTAATGAAAAAGAGCTTTTCTTACTGAATATAACAAGACAATTACACATAATTGACATTGGCCTCTGAGTCTATTCTTAGTCACAAAGACATGAATTGTGTGAGTGGGGACAACATAGTAGAGTGCAAGGAATTTGTTTTACAAACATAATTTAGATAATGGTTGTCTTGCCAGATAGCATAGATATGTAATGTACAGCAGTAGGACTGTGGATATGACTTGTGCATCAGTGGGACTGTGGGTATGATTTGTACAGCAGTGAGTCCATAGATATGTAATGTACAGCAGTGGGACTGGATATGACTTGTGCATCAGTGGGACTATGGGTATGATTTGTACAGTAGTGAGTCCATAGATATGTAATGTACAGCAGTGGGACTGTGGATATGACTTGTGCATCAGTGGGACTATGGGTATGATTTGTACAGCAGTGAGTCCATAGATATGTATTGTACAGCAGTGGGACTGGATATGACTTGTACATCAGTGGGGCAATGGATATGATTTGTACAGCAGTGAGTCCATAGATATGTAATGTACAGCAGTAGGACTGTGGATATGACTTGTGCATCAGTGGGACAGTGGGTATGATTTGTACAGCAGTGAGTCCATAGATATGTATTGTACAGCAGTGGGACTGGATATGACTTGTACATCAGTGGGGCAATGGATATGATTTGTACAGCAGTGGGGCTGTGTATATGATTTTGTACAGCAGTGGAACTGAGGCTGTAGTTTGTATAGTGGTGGCAGTTTTTTTGTACAGCATTGGAGCTGAGGATATCACTTGTACACCAATGGATGTCTTGTACAGCAGTGGGACTGTGGGTATGACTTCTACAGACGTGAGTCCATAGATATGAATTGTACAGCAGTGGGACTGTGGGTATGATTTGTAAAGCAGTGAGTCCATAGATATGACATGTACAGCAGTGTGGCTAGTGGTATAATTTATACAGCAGTGGGTCCATAGATACTACTTGTACAGCTGTGGGACTGTGAATATGATTTATACAGCAGTGAGTCCATAGATATGACTTGTACAGCAGTGGGACTGTGGGTATGATTTGTACAGTAGTGAGTCCATAGATATGACATGTACAGCCATGGGACTGGCAACATAAATGTTCAGGATATTTTTGTAAAGTCATATATTAGGCAGGGTCATTTATAGCGTGGTGCACAGACAAGATCTAGTGTTCCATATATTTCTTGCTTTAAAGACTCCTACCCAGAAGAAGACAGTTGGTACAAAATACTAAATTAAGGTTCATTTATTATAGAAATTTTGCCATCTTGCACAGGGTTGAAAATTTAATGTAAAAGGTATTCCAGTGATTTTACCAACTGATAATCTTTGTTTTATAAAAAAAAGTGTGTACATTGTAGGGGACGTTTAAAGAACCAGCTATTTCTTTATTTCAACATCTACATGGCGGATGTTGATTTTTGTTTGAAAGTACACAGCTAGACCTTTAGATATACATCTCATACAAGATTGCTACCTCTGCATGACTATTTTCTGTTAATTTTGGAGATAAATTATTAAAAAAAGATTATGAAAAAAGATCATATAACTTTATTTTTTATAATAAATATTCTGAGGCTGAAAATATGTTTCTGCATTCAAGGACAAACAAAGTTAGTGTGCTTTGTGCTATTTCAGGTAGATTTTCCCAACACAAGAAAGGGGTGATTTTCATAAGCTGTCTGCTTTGGACAGCACATGATTGTACTAATATTGGTAAAATTAATGTCAAGCCAAGTAGATAAAAACCATTTAAGTTTATGTTAACTTTCTTTATATTGTGAGAGTTGTATAGCAATCAAACTTTGCCCATTCCTTTCCAACTTAATCAGTGCTTCAGAACTATGGAATGGAACCAATACCAGCAGGCCAGCAATGTGATTAAAATCAGATCTCCACTGTCCTACATGAAGATCTGACAGTGACTGCTTGGGGGTCATGTTCTGGTGACCCTTAAATTAGCCAATAGAAATGCAGCTTTCAAAAATCTGAAAGTGAATCAAATCATCAGCATGTTGATGCTCTTCAACCACACTACTGTTTCCCCAATGCAGAGATATAAGACTCAATCTGATCAGCTGATAAAATTAGTGATTATGTTAATAACATAGGTCACCAGAACATGACTCCTAAGTGGTCACTTTCAGATTTTCACATAGGACAGTGGAGATTTGATTTTAATCAAATTGGCAGGCCAGTAATTGTAGAATTTGGTAGTACATCTAGGACATAATTTGGTAGTACATCCAGGACTGATAATTTGGTAGTACACCCAGGACTGATAATTTGTTTGCACATCTAGCAATCAATGAAAGATGATTCCATATCGGTTGACAGTAACAAGAAAAGAAAATGTTTTTGTCATATACTGAATACAGCTCAATGACAATTATTATAGATATTTTCTACACAGACTGATAAAAGGGCAGGAAGAAGGACTGATCATATAAAATATCAGTATAGAATAAGTGTTCATTTGTCTTGTTTAGTGTAATACTTACACTGTTCTATTCAAATTAATATTATTTGGGTCAGTTTGTCTAGGTTAAAGCTAATCATAATAATCCCATACAACCAACAGAGTCATAAACAATGTTTCTGTCATGTATATGTATGTTGGGAACTCTCAGTTAAGCTTTCAGTCTAAACTGAGGAGGTTCATCTTTTCTCCGAATAAAGTATAGCTTAGATCCGCTTTGAGACTGATATAACTAAAAATCAGTTTGGCACTGGATATATTTTTGAAAGTTTTTGTTGTGCATCTGTTAAAACATTTGCATAAAATATGGTATTTCAGTACTGATTGCAATGTGGTTACAATCATTGTAAACTTTTTGTCATACATAGTGTTGACATTGTGATGCATAAGGTTGATACTGTGATATGTAGGGTTGACATTGTGATGCTTAGGTTTGACATTGCAATACATAGGGTTGACAATGTAATGGATAGGGTTGATATTGTTATACATAGGATTGATATTGTGATATGTAGGGTTGACATTGTGATGCTTAGGGTTGACATTGCAATACATAGGGCTGACATTGTAATGCATAGGGTTGATATTGTTATACATAGGATTGACATTGTGATATGTAGGATTGACATTGTGATGCTTAAGGTTGATATTGTTATACATAGGGTTGACATTTTGATGCATAGGGTTGACATTGTGATGCTTAGAGTTGACATTGTAACATGTAGGGTTGACATTGTGATGCTTAGGGTTGATATTGTGATACATAGGGATGATATTGTGATATACAGTGTTGACTTTGATACATTGAGTTGACATGGTGATGCATAGGGTTGATATTGTGATAAGGTAAAGAGTACATGAATGTCTGTTCGTTCAGGCATATAGAATAGACCTTATGTAGC